>JANIPM010000185.1:280685-292167 GCA_027478405.1 Erythroxylum cassinoides
TCACACTTTCTCTCTTTATTTCTTGATTTTCAACTTAATTTCACTTAACTCATCCACTTTTGAATATTTCTTATTTTCACTTAAAAATCGGGGTCCAACAAGATCTATCTTTAAAGGTATTCGATTGGCCGCTTTGACAATTAGCGGTTGATTAGATTAAGGACACTACTTAATCTATTTATTGGTAATTCAATGTTTCTAAAGTTTCAAAGAGGAAGTTATTTCAAGTATGTATATAGTATAAAGTTAGTTCACCAACAATTGTTTTCTAATTCGTGAGATTAGCTTAAGTTGCACTTGGTCCCTAGTTTTTTCTCTTCCCTAGAATAACTTAAAATTCCTTTTCTTCTAGATAGAGTACATAGTGTTGCCAAATGTTTTGATATAGATTTTTTTATCACCACTAGACATTCTCCTTCCTCGTTCTAGTTTTCTAAAAATATTAGTGTGTAAGAGAGGCTAGTTTCTATAACTTTACAAAGAGATTGTATTTTGCTCCATATGTATGCATGTTTCATGATAGAGACAATATAGCTAGGAAGAGTTAAGGAAACTCAATCTATTTGGAGTTCCCAATTTTTGCTTATAAATAAGCCATATAAGGAAAGAGACTTTAAGGAGAGCATTATTACACTAAATATTTCCATACCATGTTATTTTATGTAGTTAAAGTATAAATCAATGGGGCATTGGTGAACCTTTTAGAAGAATCCTTTAACCAATGATAAGAGTATTCCTCACTTCATCTAGGCCTTTAATCTAGGATGAGCTTCATGAATAAGGATGAATTATTAACCCAATCACTCCTATTTATTAAGCATCTTGATATACAAGGATTTAGGGAATATATGTTTTAAAGTTGGAAGTAAGTTGGTGTTAAATAAAGGACCTGACTTACTCCATTTATCAAACTATAAAGATACATTTTTTCCTTTTCATTCATGCAAGTAATGTTTTATTATAGTAGCTCCCTCATTTTATGTAATTGTGTTACAAACTAGAAGGTAGTGATTTTGTCGTAAAATTTATACATGATCCGACCTTTTAGAAAGTAAATATATTTCTATAAGACCTAAAGAGCCTCTTTGTTAGTGATAATACTCCAAATTCTTCTTCTTATAATGATTTTTTAGATAAAGATACTGGAATAATGCCTAGACCACCTACTTTCCTTGGCAAAGAAATATCTGATCATTTGACTTTAGGAAATTACTTCTTATTCAAGTCACCAAGCCATAGGAAGCTCTTTAACATCTTCTTTATAGTTTTAATTGTCCCTTTAGAGAGAAATATATATGATGACTAGTAGGTGTGTAGGGAATAAAGAATGGAGTTAGTCAATTGTAACCCTTCCAACAAGTTGCTTATTCTCCTCTAAATTTTATCCTGTAAAGGTGAGCACTCTGTGAATGTTAATCTTTTGGTTGTGATTGGTAATCCTAAAGTGGTAAATGGAGGATCTTTGAGCTGCATATTTGAGATTGAGGTTAACTAGGAATCTATGTATTTTTCACATGTGGAGACTATTAGGTAACTCTTACTTCTATTGATGGTTAATCCAGAGAGCAATTTGAAAGTGTGCAAAGTAGACATAATTATACATATTGATTTGTCCTCAACTCTTGAGAGAAGGAGCAAGTCATCTTTGCATGTAGAGTGGAATTTGAAGTTGTCTTGCCTAATTGAATGGTCTATCAACTTCTTAAATGTTTCCATACGTAGAATGAATAGGTAAAGTGAGATAGGATCAACTTGTCTTAACCTTTTTCCCCTAAACAAGTTGGCAAGTTCACCACCATTAACTAAGATTACATAAATAGTGGTGGAAAAGCATTGATTAATCTAGTTGATGAAGATTTTTAGGAATCCAAATACCTTTAGTAATTGAAAATGTAGTTTTAATGAATTGAGTCAAAAGCTTTGTGAAATTTTCATTGATTGCATAATTTTTATTGGATTTTCCCTACCATAACCTTTAAACAATTCTTGATCCAGAAGTATATTGTCTCCAATCAATTTTCCTATAATAAAAGGCTCTTTGGAAGACACTAATGAGAGGTTTTAGAATACACTTAAGTTTTGAAGAAATAAGTTTGGCAAATAATCTTATGAAGAGTTCTGTAATATATATTAGATATAAAAACTTTAAGGGACCTTGGATTTTCATTTGAGGAATAAGGTAAATGAAAATTTTGTTAATTCTCTTAACATTTTGCTATTCTTAAAAATATCAATACAACATCTTTAGTGAGTGACCAAAATTTTTTTTAGAAAAGAGCATTTGGTCCATTTGGATCAAGGGACTTACATGGATTAAGCTTAAGAATAATTCCTTAATATCCTCATCATTTAAATGTTGAATAAGAGAGTTTGTTTTCTCTTCTATAATTTGTTCAATTATAAATGATTTATGCAAGTTAACTGAAGAATCTCTAGTGTGTTAAGGAGTATTCATATGCTTTTTGATTCATCTTCTTTTATGATGGAGCTAAACCTTTATTATATTTAATAAATGAAGCTATTTTATCAGTGTTCCTTCTTATAAAAATATATTTTTGGAAGAAAGAGGAATTTTTGTCTCCTTTCAACTACTAAATTCTTTATTTTTGTTTAAGTAAGGAGTTATGAATTTTTAGGGCTTTAATGAATTTAAGCAATGCCATTTTCTCTTCCATTTTCTTGAGAGGATCACCAGGGTTTAGGTAAAGTTTTAGGTTAGCTAAGGTCAACTATAGTTGAATATTGTATATTCTTACCTGGTTTAGCTAATTGAGAAGGTTAACTATAGTTGAATATTGTATACTCTTACCTGGTTTAGCTAATTGAGATCCTGTTTCACCATTTATAACTTTCTCATATAGATGTAAGCTTTGTGACAACAAAAATTTAAGGAAAGACCAATGATAATAGCTTCTTCAAACCCTTTAACCTTTATCAAATAATTATTAAAACTAAAAGGAGCTTTTCTTGATTGCCTTTGAGTGAAATTATGGATGAGTATTGGATAACAGTATGAGAATAATAGATTGCTAAAGGTAGCATTACTCTCTAATAGCTTTACTAAACATGCCTTATCGATAAGAGCTCTATATATTTTTTATATGCCAATTTCTACTTTCTTTGTTGCTCCTTGTGTGTAAATAACCCTCAAATTGTAAGCCTATAACTTTAATTTGCTTACCTAAAGTCTTTACTGAAGTTCATCAAGCATCTATTCCTAGCTACTTTTAAACTATGCAATATGTTATTAAAATCTCCTAGGATTGGCCAAGAAGAATCAATAGAGGAGTGGAAGCTTTATAGTTTTGCCTAAAGCACATTCATTTGAAATACATAATTGGATCCACAGATAAAGGTAATTAAAAAAATTAAGCTTTTCATGAACTAGAGTACTGAGAGATGTATAACCTGATTAGAGGATTCCAGTGGAGAATCTTCAATTATGTTTGAGTCAAATGCAATGACTATACTGTCATGGTGGTGAAATTGATTATTAGAGATGATATTCTAATGATTCTCCAATAAATGTAACTTCTTGCACTTATCTTCCTCTAGTTTTGTTTCCGAAAGACTTTTTAAGGCTTTTATTTCCAATAAGGAATTCCTTAGCGTCTATTGTTTCTTGAGCAGTTAATGCCCTTACTTTCCATGTGAGGATGGACATTAGGAATGAATAAGGCTCCTTCAACCTTTTTCTTTATTCTTCCTTCTTGAACTTGGTCTTTTTGTCCTACTTAAAACCCCGTAAAGCTAAACATTCTACCACTTGTTCCTCTTGACCTTCATCTTTAGGGATATTAGTAACTAGGGACTATCTTTATGGAGTTCAAAATGCCAGCAACAACTGAACTTATCTATTGCTCGTTTCCTGATTACTTAATTGTCTGTAATCTTCAAGTCTTATCTCTACTTCCTTATGCTTCTTTGATTTCTGGTCAAGAGGAGGTGAATGAGCAAAAAAATACCCCTCCATGATTGGATAAAATCATCATAATTTATTCATGGAGTTAGCAATTAAACTTGAGTTAGCCATTGCTTGTGTCTCCTGATTGCTCAATTGGATAAAATCATCAGGATTTATTTCTACTGCCTCCCTATTTCCTGATTTCTTAGTTGATTTTCCTATTGCTAGTCCCGTAAGCTCAGTATAATCTCATTTATTGCAAATCTCACCTATTGGCCTCTGGAATTTACCATATTTAGCCAATGTTGGTCTCTGTTGATACGAGAGCTTAATTAAGTCTTCATAAGTTATCAACACTTGGAACTATGAAAGATAAAGAATTCCTTGAATTAAAATAATATATACCTTTTAATCTGATTCCATTTTGCTTTCCCCCAAAACATAATGGGGGCCAGCTGAATGTGCGCACCTGGTGCAACTGATACGAAACAAAGACAACCTAGAAAACAAAAAAAGTGCTAGACCATTTCTGTTTTTTCCAGCCTCAATCTAATAGGTAGTGAACCAACAATATTAGATGGATGTGACCTCCAAATTATAAGTAAAGGACTATTCATCTTAAGATTGTTTTCCTTTTAACATCAAACAATCCGCGTCAATTTGTCACTCGCAAATTATAGAGCGAAGAATTATTTTCAAGGAAAAAAGAAAATGTTTTTCAGCATCAAGAAAGTAGAAGATTTAAGAAGCTAACATATAGTGATACAACAATTCTACATGCATTTTGGCTACATGTTGAGGAAATGTAAATGCAGAAGGCTAAGTCTTTATTCAATACACATTCTTCCCTATAGATCAAGATGAGATTCCAAAGCACACACTCAAGACATCTATTATACCTGTCAATAGTTATCTAACTCCCAGAGTCCACACCGCCTTTTCACCTGTACGTATCAGAAGCCAAAAGAAACATAGAGATGTTTGACATAATTATTTTTCTTTTATCAGAGGTACCACAATGACGTATCATGCTTTGGAACCGGATCCATTGAACTCTCAACTGATGCTGGATTGAAATATCTAAAGTCGGTAAAACTGTCGTTAATGTTGGCTTCAAATCCTAGATCAAAGCGAACATCACTTGATGTAAACACTGTTCCCTTAATTGGCATGTTAGTTTCATCGCTCGTGTTGTTTCCAAGTAGGCCATAGAAGTTGTCATCCTGCTGAAATTTAAGCTTCTGATTTTCATCTCCGATAACATTAGCAGTCCCAGGGTTCAAGTTCTTGTCTTGCTCAACATTTGTATCATAAAGGGAGATGAGA
Source organism: Erythroxylum cassinoides (assembly GCA_027478405.1). Lineage (NCBI taxonomy): Eukaryota > Viridiplantae > Streptophyta > Magnoliopsida > Malpighiales > Erythroxylaceae > Erythroxylum > Erythroxylum cassinoides. The sequence continues at coordinate 285,916 of JANIPM010000185.1, forward strand.
TCAGATATCATTTTTTGCCCATCGTCTGGAAGTCCAAGACCCGAAAGATTGATTCCAGCTGTCTGGTTCATTAGTTGAGTTGCTTGCCTAGCTTGAGAAAATGGTAGAGAACAGATTGCTGGTTTGTCCTCATTAATTTGGAAATTTGACAACCCAAAACCTTGAGAACTATCAGTTCTATAATGACAGTTCTTTTGATGATTATTTCTTGCAATCCTGTCCAGAAACCCCAGCCGATAGTCACTGTGGGGGCATTCCAGGAACTCACAAGTGTAGAACTTATGATCCATCATGACATGTGGCTCATTAGCTGTCTGCTTCCGTTTCTTAATGAAATCCGAGTTTGTTTCAACAACTTCTCCCTTGATATGTGAAGCCACTGGTGCCACCATCAATCTATCATTTTGTATAGCTGCTGCACCCATATCAAAGATATCGATGTTACAAGCTTTCATATCCTCTTCTACTTCAGGAATTGGTTCATCATCCACCATGTCAACATCATAATCACTAGCATCACCAATGATGAAAGAGCCGCTTTCACCAGTAGACACAGGCTGGCAACTATCTGGATATAGTTTTCTGGACAATGCTTCTTCCTGATTAATTATTGCCAACCAAGTGGCGCTCTCTTTGGCAGTCATCTTATCCTGCAAGCATTTAGACTGACGGACAAGCTTGCGGATCTTGGCAATGTCAGGGGACATGTGTTTAATAACTGCTGTTAGAACACTGACCTTCCTAGCTTTATTCAGATCATGAGGCTTCTTGTACGGAGGAGGACCCTGATCTTTGTGCAGACCCAGTTGAGGCCACCATTCCTCGGTACCTGTGGGCCACCATGGTGGAGGAACGCCCTTTTCCAATGGGAAACGCCTCTGAGGTGGATCACAATGCTGCATCAAAGCTGATAGAAGTGAGCCAAGAGTTGTGTCTTGCAGCTCTTGCAAAGTGTGAGGTGTAGATGCCATTACACCACATTCATCAGTCTTTCCAAGGATAGAATGATCTGCTTGATACTTGGCAATTGCAGCAGGTCCATTTCGATCAAATCTGACCTTTTCCTTCCACCAAGCCCGGAGATTGTCCGATGCTCCGGTCACTGGCTTCCCCTTCTCAAGAATGATCCCGTATACAAAACCTTGAGCTTTGCAAACTTCCATCATCTTCAGCATATATTTTAAGATGCCATCATGTGCCCTTGACATCTTCTTCCTCCGAGCTTGCTCCTGAGACTGACACTGCTTTGCATTATCAACACCTTCCTTACTCTTATTCTGTTCTTTACGCCTTCTTAAAAGCATTCTGTCTCTCCACATCCGCCTCTCAAGTTCATCAATATCCATCTCTTCATCAATGTAATCCTCCTCCATTGTTGCAAATTGTTCAGGTTCTGGAGCCAGCTCTCCTTGACCAAGAGAAGCGGAGATCATGTCAAAGTTGCCACAAAATCCCATTTCTTCAAAAATTCCCATTTGATCTGGCGTTAGTAGATCAACTGATTTCAGCTCGAGAAAAGGATGATTTTGCTAATCTACACCCCAGCCAGTCATTATTCAGCCATTCTCATGCTCCGCACTTCAGGAGCTGTAGCCACAGAAAATGATAACAGTGTTGGAGCGAAAGAAAGCAAAATAATTGAAATAACTGAACTTGGCAAGATATTAAGTAATGCGATAGAGGCAGCTAATAGTGGGCTTTCTAATGTTATAAACGAACAAGAAATAAAGATTCATCAATGCCATAAAAACCAGAGGTACAACAGAGACGTGAAAAACTGAGGAGAAAAAAGGGTAACAACCGAATAGGACACAGCACAATACCAACAAACCAAAGACATGCCACTGAAAATATATCAAGAAGCTAATGCATATTACCCAATAACCCTGTATTAATCAAATAAATATGTAGATACTAGCCTCAACAAGTTTGCTTTTGCTAAACTTGAGTGAAAGATAAACAGGGTATTAAATTTTTGGGTACCAAGTTCCAACAAATCAGCGATAACCAGCCACCCAAAGCAAGGCCCGATAGACAAGGGATTCAGACAATGAGTGCAAATAAACCTCCAATAAAGCTGTCTGGAGAACTGGTAGCTTCATCGCACTTTCGGATATTTTAATTAGAAAAAACTAGAAAAATACCAGAATTAAATAAACAGAAATGTTACTAATTTAAGCTATATCATTTAATTTTACGAAAAGGTGAACCATAATCCTGATTTGGATGGGTAGGGTAAAAATGATCAACAAGGACATGACATCCAAATCTCATCATGCCCAAATGCTTCTAAGACACAGAAAGTTCAACTTACAAAACTGAAAGCAGAAATTGGTTTCTGATTTTAGGAAGTAAAGTTTGACAGCTTTCCCTCTATATTGGAACCCAGAAAAGGAGAAAAATTCATAAGAGCCGCCAAGGAGCTCCAAAACGACGCGATTCTACATGTGAAACTCAGCAATAAGGGTGCATGCAGAGACAGATGACGGTGATTTACGAAGATAAAACTTTGACGATTGATAACTTGAATAGCTAAATCAGTATAGTTTAAGCTAAAACTGGCATAGATCTAATGGTCAAACGGATAGGAATAAGACCAGACAAAGAAATTCACAAAAAAATGACAAAAGGAAACGGAAACATGTAACTATAGGGTAAGAAGAAAACATACAACAGCCGAGAATGATGAAGATGATAATATTTGGGCTACCGAATAAAGAAAGCTCTCTGCAGTCAGTCAGTCAGTCGGAAAGAAGAAGAAGAAGAAAGAAGGTTGAGTCTGCCGTGTGCTTTTTTGCTTCCTCAATTCAGTGCACCCGTAAAAGGTGACAGGAACCACACGGAGCACAATGACAGATGGGGTAATAATCGTGTTAATATGGGCCCATTTTGCGAGATTCGCTTGGGTGTGGTCATCCAATCTTGCAGTCTACTTATGGTAATGGTGTCTTTATCTATTCATTTATTTGTTTATTTAGAAAAAATGCAATAATAACAGTTGTGACAGATGGCCAATCTAACTCAGCTTTCTATGGTCTTGTCAATTTTTGTAATAATTTTATAAATCGAACAGTAATCCTTTATGTTTTATAAAATAATCGCATCAAATTCATCACTTTATCACTAAAGATTAATAGGATACAACTTTAGGTTACAGGTAGGTTGGTAAAGAGCTCTTTTATTTTAAGTGAGGTTGTAGGTTTAAACCAATGTTTTAAAAATCGGATCGGACATCAAACCGGTCGAAGGAAAGGTTTAAGATTTAGATGTTCAACCAGTAATGAACCGCTATTAAACCGGAATATAATAAATAAGATAAAATTTTTATAAAAATAAATAAAAACAAAATATTTTATTGAATATATGCTAGTCTTGTCCACGTGACTTTAATTAAAGACTATCTTTAATTATCTTGTTCTTTTTGCATTAGTCTTTGACTGGGTCCACTACTGTGCATGTGCTTACCTTTCACGTGACTCCATTTGCCTTTGTATAATTGAACTTAATGAAGTGCAGCGTTTTATTCATGAAGTTCCCTTGTGCTATGGGTTTTTGTGCCTCACTTGTGTCTGAACAAAAGTGCCTTAGGTGAGTTTATGACTTCAGAGTTCAGACAGACAGCTTCTTTGGAACTTTCGAGAGTCACCCATTTCATGTCTCTGCTATTCTTCTTTCTCTTTTGCTTCGACTTATCATCTGTAGTGCTTTAGTGTTGATTTTTTGAAGAATCATGTGTTTTTCTTCACACCTTGAAAATGGAGGCTCCCCACCCCAATTCCAAGCGACCCATGTGCCCATCTTGCTCCAAACCCTCACGCCTCTCCCTCTGCACTCGGATTCGGAACCCTGCGCTTGAAAACAAGGTCAGTGTTACCATTCTTCAACACATTCTTGAGAGCAAACACCCTCTCAATTCTTCCAGGATAGCGAAACTAGGACTTCGATACGTTTCTGTAACTACGGTAACTGACGTTAACGTTGATGCCCGGTACCTTTTTTGGTTGCTTGAGCCTGTTCTTGATTCGGATTGGGGTCGAGCTGGTTGTGGTTGTGAAGTTGGAGAAACTCTGAAGCAAAAAATTGAGGATGTTGGCGGATTGAGTTCTGATGCGGAGGATACGGGTTTGATTCAATTTGAAGGACATTTGAGGGTTTCAAAAGGTGAAAGCAGCAGCCTGGACGAATCTAAGGGAGGTGGTGTTATGGAAAACAAGGGTTTAAAATCGGACCGGGTTCGACCGAAAAAAGTTGAGCCGTCCGGTTTTTATATAAAGAGGTTATTAAGTGAAACCGAACCGGACCACTGACCGGTTCAAACTTTTTCTAATCGGACCGGACGGTCCGATCCGATTTTTAAAACATTGCTTATTTAGCCTCCAAAAACCGAAACAAACATACTCTTATCCAACTTTCAATTTTCTTTTATAATAAGATTGCAAGTTATGTAATGCGTGGGAAGTTACTGAGTTTTATGATTATGCAATTAGTATTGCAAGCGAAAAATGACACGTGATGAGAGATTTATACGGAATATTGTCGGCGTGGAGACCTTGCATGCGCCAAGACAAAAGCAGCCCGACAAGTGTATCTTTGAACCAGCCGCCCGAGCCAAATCTTCGTTGGAGACGTGATGCACTTAACCTTAATAATCGTATATGTTATTTGTCCTATCGCATCCTTTAAAGCATTAACCTTTTTGTGGTGTTTTTGAAGCTTTATCTTTGAATTTTGGAGAAAATGATTAAGAAGGGACTTATATAAGATGGCTTAAAGCAATTTATAAACTTTAATTCATGTTTCGATCATAAGTTGATAATTCTTCACCTTTATAAACTGGAAACTTTTTCATCATTAACTTCTAATTTAATTGGTTTAATGTCTGAATGTATCTTTAAATCATCACAAAGAAATATGTAAAAGGTGAATTAATTTAAATAGCTTGTATTTTCTTTTGTCACTGTTGTATATTTCAACCCTTAAGATTGAGTTTGGCTTACTTGGAATTAAAGAGACAAACACAAATTAGCTAAATTTTGACTCAATTTAAATTTTGGGAGTTAACTGTTACAAAAATAAAGTTATTTTGAACAATTTAAAAAGTTGAACTCGATTCACCTTCTTATCAAATTTGGACCCCATTTTAGATATATATATATATATATATATAACATTATTGTCAGATCCTCTCATTTTTATTAATCTGATACTCCTATTTTAATTTAGAAGACGATTTTAATTACATATGAAACTCATGTTAATTTTAAAAAATTCAAATTTAGGTATTAGAGTTTTAAAAACCCAAAATTCTCAAAACTAAAATTTGGATTTCATCCCTAAAATTTTCAAATTCAGAATAAGCTAAAATTCACTAAAATTGAAGCAAATTAAGCTTTCTTAACTTAACCTAAAAGTCTTCAAAGTTGAAACTTCACAACCGAATAAATTCATTTAAAATTCCTTGAGATTTATCAAACAAAAACCTAAAATTATTCCAAATGTGCTTAGCAACAAGTAGAACAAAAAAAGAAAAAGCAATAACAATGCTTAAGTAACAATTCCACTTCCTTTATATCCTTGTAACGAAAGCATTGAAGTTTCCAACTTTATATTAACTTATTATTAAGGGTATGCTTGATTGTTTTAAAGCCAATCTAGAAAACATATTCAACTTTAAGCAGTTGTTATTGTTAGGATTTAATACATCCTATTTGAATTTGTATTTTTATTTTTTGGCATTTAAATTGGACATGGGAATTTTCAGAATTTGAAGATGTGACTTTGTTGGGTATTGAAGATTGGATGGTGCGTGGACTTATTTTGGAAGCAATATTCAATTTGAAAATCTTGTGGTGTAGTAATTGGTGGCCTATCGTAATCTTTGTTTGAAAAGGATTCTCCTAAGGGATTTATGGTAAGATTGCGTGAATAAGGGCTGGTGGTTTTAAATTGCTTCCTGCTGACGTGGATTAGGTTAATGTTGGATTATGAGGGCATCTTTTGATCATTAACGTTGCTGTTTTTTTTGCTGGGTAAAAAAGTAGACGGCGCTGGTGTGTGTATTTGCTGCTGTGTTTTTCTGCACTGGTTCCCTTGTTGAAGTTGTTCCTTGGGAAGGTGTTTTTGGTGGGCAGCAGTATACATTCAGTAATCAGTGAGGAGATAAGTCCCAAGCTACAGATTGTTATGCGATCTTGTTTTATTTGTTCTTTGTCTTTAAGTAGATAGAGCTTGAAAAATCCTCTGACGAGGTTA
>JANIPM010000185.1:372290-407797 GCA_027478405.1 Erythroxylum cassinoides
GTAATCTTCCTAGTGTTAAGGTAAAATCTTTCATGAGATTTTACAAAGCTTAGTGCATTTAGTGATAGTGATGGTAGATATATAGGTTAACCATTTGAAGAGAAGATAGCTTTAACTTAAGACAATATAATTTTAGCATATAAGAGATCCTGCATAGCCTAAAGAATATATCTAATCTAGCTTAATCAAATCATAAAGTCAAAAAGTACTAAAGGGGAACTAATGATCTAAATAAGACTCTTTAATTGAATTCTCTTTTGGTAAATTATCTTATCATTAATCTACTCGACTATTGTCTAGGTTTTAACATTATTTTGTATTTTATTATTCAAAAATCTTAAGAATCACCTTTTCTTAATTATCCCTAAACTAGTTAATAACATTAAGCTTTGTAATTTATATTGCTTCGTCATGGGATTCAACCCCTACTTACCATTGCATGCTTTTCAATGATACATGTACTTGTATAATTAATGAGTGATAGATTTGTTTAAAAAAATTAGTAGCATACACATAGATACGCATAGCACTCAGCACTTTGTCATTATTAAAGAGGAGTGTATTATTAAACCAAGCAAATGTAAATTTATAGTTTTGATGATAACAAATTATTGAAGTATTAATGAATATGTCTAAATGATGATAGGTAATATTGGCAAATGATGTTGTAAGAAAAAGCTTGCAGAAAGCTTTAGCATTACTGCTTGAAGCTTGGATTGGATGAACACTTTAAGAGTTGGAGTTTATGTTGGAAATGTCAAAAATGTGATTTAAGTTTTGGATAATTTACATAAAGTGGACTCAAGATTGCTCAAAGATTTCAAAGCAATCGGGAAGATAATTTTTAGATAGTGATATTGTTGTAGTATTTTGATCATAACTTTCTCTGTTGATATTGAATTGATACGATTTAAAAGGTATTGGAAATTAAGAGAAGTTTCTACAAAAACATAGAAGTTACATTTTTTATTAGATCAATCTATCTAGTTTAGTCGACCAAATAGTGTCCTATAAATAATAGTTTGATTGACCGAAACTGATTAGGTCAACCAGATATATTTTGATTTTTAAAATTACAAATAGTCATATTTTTTAGTATAAAAAAGATTGATCCTAAAATTGGCTTGATGTTTAAAAATAAGTAGAAAAAACCTCCCTTGAAGCAAAAAATGCAAGAAAAAGAATAGTATGTTAGAGAGTTTTAAATGCCCAAAGCTTATAAGATTTATATCGATTCTTAAAAAGAATTGAGTTGTGTTAATTTACTTTTTACCCACTTAAGAAAAGGCATAGTAAAATTGGAATACCATAACAAGTTTGGAGATGCAAATAGATTGAGGAAGATTGAACTACTATAGATCATAAGTTGTCTCTTTCTTTTTATCTTTTAAATTGTTTATACTTTTGTTATGAAAGTGTTATTATATTTGTTATATATATGTTACTTTGTGTTGATGGTTATTTTAATAGACTGGATATATGAGAGTACAAGGCTGCTAGTTTAAATAGACTAAGAATAAGTATTGCTTTTGTCATTATCTTTAGTTTAAAAATGTCAGACACCAAATTTTAAATAATTTTTAGATAAATTTTATGTATTTTGATACTATTTTCAATATCATCTATTGTTTTCTATTTACATATAAGGTGTTTGATAAATTTTCATTAAATGATTTATATTTTAAGTCATCTAATTCACCCATTTCTTGGGTTCATTAAAGTCACAAAGACCTACAATTTGATGTGGGCCAAAGTTTGTGGGAGTCGTTTGAATTGTAGGCAGTACAAGGGCATGGTATTCAGGAGCGTTAAGCTCTCTCAGATGTGAACTTACTTCTACTCAGAGCTGCATATCGCCGACCATAATGCCTCTAAACCCCGCCCTCCATGGAGTGTAAGAATGAAACACTACAGGGTCAGAACCACTTAGTGTAAGGTGAGATAAGTGAGGAACATAGAACATAAATTATTACAACTATCCTGCCGGTGGAGAACAACACAACACTTACCACTTACTCTTATCGACTTCTTGCATGTTGTTTTTTGTTGCCCATTTGTACAATCATCTTTTAAATAATTACCTTCCTTTTCATTTATCTTGTAACCATAAGAATTGGCCTAATCATGCAACAAACTAAATCTGCCTAACCATGGCACGAAATACAGTCATCGATCTTGGCAGTAGCTGTGCCAATCATCTGTTAAACAATGATATTGCTTACGGAAGACCTGGCCTCTTTTAACTTATGCACATCTCTTTATCAGCATCAAACCTGCAATCCTGTCTTACGTGGGTAGTCTGCTCCTCAGACCCAATCATTAAACATTTGCTTAGCAGAACCCCTGTAGATAGCTCCAATTTACTCTGGTGTACTGACACCTTCAATAGTAAACTTCTGGTAAGTAGCATGGCAGCTCCAGTGGCTCATCTTTGATATAATTTACCACTGCTGCAGCATTTTCTTGATTTTGACATCATTTCTGCTCCTAAGAAAGCGTTTGAAGATTACATCATGCTCAGACTGGAATCTCTAACAACATTATACACCTCAGATCCATCAAACTTCCTCAAGCTTCAAATTCATTGGGTAATGAAATTTTATCTGGAACATCAGCTGAACATTACGGACTTCTAGTAGATTTGGCTGTGATTCTCAAGGCATTCCAAAGATGGAGATACAGAAACCAGGCAGATATATGACAAGGGATGGAAAAGTCTTGCAAATTCTCTTTTAATGTTCAGGAGAAGGATGGCTGGACGGAAATCTCAGACCTTGATAGACAAAATTTCATCTGCAGACTTTCGTTTAACTGATTCTGTATAGCATCACAACAAGACAGCTTCAAAATTTTGTACTCTGGTCTCAAAACATGTACAACACTATTGCAGAAGAATATTCACAAATGTAGTAAGTATTGTAACCGGCACAAGATTCACAACATAATAAATTGACAATCATGAGAGATAGTTGTGGTGTCAACTTTCCTTCTCAACTGAGTTGATAGGAAATCTACTGATACAGTAAAAATTGAAAATTAGGTTTCTAAGATAAACAAGATCTGGAAATACAGAGAAAGAGACAGGAAGAGAGGAAGCAAGTTCCATAAGAATCTCGCTATTTTCAATTGATAGTAACAGAATGACTAGTTAGTTATCATTAATATTCCAACAACTAAAAACAAGTTCATGCACCAACGGTTCCTTATCTGCATATTATATGTATCAATTTGTTTACTGGATAAAAGTACAGAGTTCATCACAAAAATTACATCCTCTTGTAATTTATCCTGGTATAAATTTTGTCCTCCAGAATGTTCATCAGGTTTCAAGTTTATATGTGCCCCAAGCCCAGGTAAAAAGAAGCTTCCAATCAGAGAATGGATGAAAAGGTTCATGTTTCTACATGTTTGTTGAATCATTAAGTTTAATGACCAACAGAAGCCCAATAGAAGGGAAAATGCTAGCAGCGTTGGGTGATAAAGGATGGGGTAGTAGGTCTCAAACCACGTTACTAGGATTTCTTTTTCTGCCTTTGTGTTAACTTTTTTGTTTTTAATAAATGATTTGCTACAAAAGGATTTTTTTTTATAGTGAACATGTCATAGCTAATGACAACATATATTCAAAGACCTTGCAAAAAAGGGTAAGAATATAGATACCAATTCTATCCCTGATGACAGTAGCATGTTTGGGTCCAGCACTCTTTTGTGCAAAGGATAATATATCAGAATACATATCACTAGAGGGTGTAAAACCTGCATCCATCATCCATTCCAAAACCTGCAGTAAAAACTTGCCGAGTCCCTCCATCAACAACTATTTGAAAGCAGGCAAGCAGTATATAGAAAACATGAAATCAATATTGCATCATTCCTCAGGAAAGGAAGGAGAAATCATTGTCCTTCTAACAGAACATCAATTCACAACATAGTCGGGAAACAGTTTACACTAAGCAATTTACTAGTCAATCACAAAAGAGAAAAAATGAAGCTAATTACAGAATAAATGCATGTGGAATAGTTTGAGCCAAAAATAGAAGAATGTTGAAAGTTACATGATCTGCTTCAAATATTCCAGTCATGTAACACCGCTTCCAAGACAGGCCACCGAAGCAAGTTTAGTATTTAACCAACAAATCGGTTCAGAAACTAAGCAATTCATCAACTGCATGCTATCCACTACAAATCACTTCAAAGGAAACTTAAATTTTAATGAATTGACGAAGAAATACCTCAACATATTTTCTCCAATTCCCAGCAGCCAAAAGATTCTTCAACAAGATTGAATAAGTGCTAAAGTTGATTTCAGCTCCTGAAGCCATAATTTTGAAAAATAACTGCACTTCATAAAAAAAAGTTCATTAGAAGCACCAAAACAAAATTTTCATGCTATAATAAGTAACTGATACCAATGACTACAAGACTTGTGCTTGCTAGGTAAGTTTATCTTAAAGGAGGAAAGGAAAAAAGAAGACAGAATACAGGTTCATTTTTGTCTCCTCAGCTTAAGTACTCAAACATCTGAACACAATCAGATACCTTCAACATTGACTCAGCCCTTCCACTTTTTCCAAGTAGATGTAGTATCTGATTTACAAGCCCAATTGAAACTACAGATAATGAAGGCTCCATCAATTTGATTAAGTCAAGTATTGTCTTCCAATCTCTCAACCTTCAACCAAAGTTAATATGCAAGTCACTATAGCATGAGTAAGAACAACAATGCCAAAGTAAATGAGCTAATTAAGGGCAAACCATGAAGATTCAAGTTTTTAGAAACCACAACACCAAAAGAGAGAGAATATTTACGTTTTCTTAATGATCACAAGTAAATCTGAGATATACACAAGCCTCGCATGCCTGACATTAACTCCAGAAAGCTATGTCTCAAGTGAAATTCCACTACATTAGTAACTAAAATAAGATGTCATTCCTCTTTCACCTATGTACCTTTAATCTGGACAACTGATTCAAATATTTACCATAAAGTCTTTCATTCCAAAGTAGCAATGCCACTTGACATGGTAAGAGTTCCCCGGCATGTGCATCTCATCCAATGGAGAGTTGAAGATGCAAAGTGCTCTTTCATGCCAAAAGTAAACCATGACATGAAATTCAAGGACAGGGCTCATCATACTTTCCTAATTTACAGTCTCAAACAAGGATATCTCAACTGCTAATTTGTTTGGTAAGTTGAAAAGCATGAATTGCTATTTTTCATCACTGAAATTTTTAACATAGCTTATTGCCATAGCTTCATTTTTTCTAACATTTTGTTATACGCAAAGCTAACACACTGGCAAAGGGTGAAAGGAATTTGTATTCGACATTTTGAAGGTATAGAAGGTACATATGCATGAGTAAAAATAATTGCAAGACCATATTTAACCTTCAATAATTGGGACTGGGCATGTATCTTTTTACTTTAGTGTTTGCCTTTGCACATAATTGGTTGGATAGTTTTTGATTGATCTAAATGCAATTTTTCTGCTATAATTGGTTGGATAGTTTTTGGCCAGGCTGGGCCAGGCCATTGCTATCCCTAGTAATTAGCCATATTCCTCTACCCAGTATAAGAGTCCTATTCTTCGGAAGTATTATGACAAGCAATTGGGTAGAAGATGTAGCTATTGCAGCCTAACTTGCCCATTTTTTAACCAGATATATTGAAGCAGAAAAGGAGAAAGAGAGGTAGAAAACAGAGTAGTTGCTTACAAGCTACAAGCTGATGTCATTTCAAAGAAAACAGCATCATGGACAGGAATGTTTCTCTCTCTCATGAGCTCCGCCAGAATAAGAACCTTGGACGACTGACCTCCTTTATTGAATGCTCTCATCAAAGCAGAACATGCAACAGTATCCAAAAGGATATCATGTGACACCATTTCCTGAAATAACTCACAGGATTTCTCCCAGTACCCTTGAATCACACAAAAGAGATGTTTCAATTTCTAAGAGCATTTTCAATTTTACCAAATAATCATACCAGTGTCTATATGCCAAAATTTACCAGCATTATTATAGGCATGTAGCATTGTTGTATAGGTAATCACGTCAGGATGACAACCAGCCACCTTCATCTTGTTGAACATGGCTTCTGCTTCTGTAACTTCTCCCTAATAAATAAAGGCAGAAAAAGACTGAGATTTCTTACATGTTATAATTAGACCGAGAGACTGAGATATAAGTAGATTAACTAGACATTTCTTCCCCAGAAACTTGCCTGGTTGCTGTAAGAACAAATCACAGATGAGTATACCTCCTTTGTCACAACAACCTTCATATCCATCATTTCAGCATAAAACTCAACTGCATCAACAAATTTTGACATCTTGCAGCAACCACTTATCAATACCGTGTAAGTAATGGAATCAGGCCTCACTTTCCTTTTCTTCATAGTTTTGTACAAGGCTGTAGCTTTTTCATATTCACCAATATTCATATAGCTTCCAATGGCTGCATTATATGCAATGGTGTTCAGTCGGATACCTCGCATTTCAGCTGCTGAAAGTACAGCATCAATATTCACCTTTTGACCACAACGACCACAGGAAGCCAGAAGAATGCTTATGGAGACAATGTTTGGTTGAATACTATCTTTCTCCATTTCACGCAAGACTTCCACAGCTTCAGCAAGAAAACCACTAGATCCATATGCATCAATCAGTGCATTGTAGCTAACAAGATTTGGTTTCCACTTGTCTCTCTTCATCATCTCAAATACTTCCCTTGCCTTTTGAGGTTGTTTTGATCTTCCATAAGAATTGAGTAAAGATGTATATGATACAACATCTGGGTGAAACCCACTGGATTTCATTTCATTAAAAACTGTCAATGCCTCTTCACTCATTCCACGAGAAGCAAATGCTCCCATCAGCGCATTGTATGCAACAATATTAGGCTTCATACCTTCTGCAAGCATGGTACTGAAAACAGCTTTGCAGTTTTCGATCTGCCCACACACAGAGTACAAGTTGATGATGCTAGTAAATGTTACAATATCAGGGTGGCACTCTGATTTCTTATGTCTCATGGAATTGAATATTGTAATGGCTTTCTCATAGTGGCCAAGTTTCACCAAGCAATATATCACAATGTTAAGGGTTGTCGTGTCAGGACGAATATTTGTTCCTTTCATTAACTCAAAATAAGACAAAGCTTTTGAAAACTGAGCTCCGGTCTTAAATGCAGACAAAACAATATTGTGAGTCACAAGATCTGGCCCAACCCCATTTTCGGACATTTTCTTGCAAACTTTCAGAGCCGCTTTCCAGTGTCCACTAGATCCACAAGCATTTATCAGGTTATTGTACGTGGACCGACTAGGAGGAATCTGCCAATATAATATTCACAATGAATATTAGAGAGATATGTAGACAATATAACAAATCCCTTGGGAGCTTTAACACATGTCCACAAAGAAAAGAAATAAAAATGCTAAGTTGCCAGCAAAGAGGAAGAGAAAAATCAAAAAGTTATTAGAGATTAGCAGTAACAAACCAGAGGTTCAGCATAGATCAACCTGACCAAAACAGTTGTTAGTGCCTGTTCTAGAAAAGTAACACTATTCTGCATGCCAAAGGCAAAAATTTTCAACCATATTTACGCAGATAATAAGGCATCTCACAACTAGGAAACTGTGGTTTAAAATTTTTGCAAAAGCTTTCCTACAGATATGTTTAAATGTATCAAGCCAGACCTAATTAAAATGATAAGAGCATATAAAAGATTTTAAAACATGAGAAATATACAGACAGCTACACGCAGCATGTCGTCCATTATATTCATTGCCCAACGCCATTGACCTGCACGACCGTGCGCATTGATAAGAGCATTGTATGTTTCAGCATCAGGTTTGCACCTGACAAGGAAAAGAACCAACATAGAATTATGATAACATTCTAGGCAAAATGTCAAGTTTTTCTGATGATACCTCAAAATATCAAGATCCCAATCACAATAGAAATAGGACCCCAACTCAGGCCGAAAGCAACAAAGACATATATAAACAAAGAAGAAAAAAATTCCAGATCATATCGATCAAAGCAATGATAATTAGAGGAACTTAGCTGCTCAAATTTGAAATAAAATGTCACATGATATTCCTCCCCAGAATTAAACTTGAATAATACTCCTACCCTGAACAAATTATGAATGCCCCTTAGCTACCTGCCTTACACAAAAACTTCAAAGTTACTAGATCACTAAATGAACAGCAACTTATACAATAGACACTAAAGCAAAGCTTCCCACCGAAAATCTATTATCAAAATGTTCCATTTCAATGTAAGAATAGTATATTTAAATGAAGCTCTTTATAAGTACTAGATCAATCAAAGAAATTGACGGAAAAACTAGCAGCTTCAGAGCAGAACATGATAAGAAGAAAAACATACCTCCATTCTTGCATCTCGAAGAACAGACCGCGTGCCTGATCACTCCTGTTATGTCTAGCATGCAGCCTGATCATCATATTGTAGATATCATTGCGAGCACAATAATTCTTTTGGTTCTTCATCCACTCGAAAACCAGAACACTGTGTTCAAGTGCACCCCTTTGCGTTAACTCCTAAAACAACCAACAAAAACACCATCAACTTAATGTACGTTCTTCTTCTGTATGCCATTTGCAGCATTCAATAAAAAGCGAAAAGTTTGCCTTGATAAGAAGAGGGAAATTTTTGCGAGCGAAACGGCCAATCCAACAATTCAAGAGACCGTGGACATCATTGGAGGGTCGGAGCTCAAGAATGTTGCGGACAACCTCGGAGACTGTCCAGTCCTTTTGGAAGCGGTCTCCTTCAACTCGAAGACGATATTGTTTAGTAAGGTCGGCTTTTCTGAGACCATTAACATGGTTTCTAACATGGTGATCGCCTTTTTCGTAGTCTACGAAAACCAACTTCTTCTCTTCGAAGACCGAATCGTTCTTGGTCTTCTTGCACTGGATTTTGGTTCTGGTTGCTTTGACGTTGGCAAGACAAGGGGCTTGGTAGACGGTAGCCATTTTCTGTGGCCAGAGAGAGGGAAACTGAGCAAGTAGAGGAGAGAGACAAGGCTTATTTTTAAAAGAAACAAACATTAAAAAAGGTATGATATTAAAAAATTTTGATTTTTTTAATTTTAATTTTTAAAAAAAATTTACACTCCTTAAATTTAATGTTTCGTGATAATTTTACATAATTGAATAAAACTAATTAAATCTGATTTATTTATTATAATTATTTTAAATTACTAATTTAATTTAAATTTAATTAATTCAGTTAAATTCAAGAGTTAAATTAAGATATTATATTAGTAAAGTTTGAATAATCCAGACATGATATTCATACTATATTTATTTCGTTATTTTTTAATCGAATTATAAGAAAGTGAGTTTTTTATAAAATTAAAAATTAGAGAAAATTTGTAAAATTTTTAAAAACCACAAATTTTTAAAGATTTCTTAAATTTAAAAAGTTTCTCTTTTACCTTTTTTAAAAGATTCTAAATGAAGACTTTTCATTAGAGCAAGCGATAATAGAAATAGAGACTTGTTATAAAATATGAGATAAGGCAATTATCCAATATTTTTTTGCACAAGATATATCATGTGATGTATAATTATTATTATTTTATCAATTTAAATATAAAATATTTGTATTTACTTATGTATCCATTATTCAATTTCATCTATGATAGGTATTTTCTCAAAAAAAAATACAATTATTATAGTGCATATAATATTTATACATATTTACTGATGTATTGTATAAATAAATTTTATATTTTATATTTTATATTATTAAATAAATATTCTATTTTGATAATATGTTACAAACACATAAAATAGATTAATTTTAGAGGATAAATTTTTGGAAAATATTCTTGTTATTCAAAATAATTTAAACATACCTTTATCTATTGGAAACAATATAAAAAGGACTTTTTATCGAGGGATTGTTTGCTTTTATTATGGTTAGGGGTTTTTTTATATTTTAAATAAAAGGTAAGAATTTACCAAAATTTGATTGATTAGAAATGTTTTCATTTCTCGTTTTTAAAAAATAAAAAATCACAACCATTTAACAGTATAAGCCAAGCCTAAAGTCTTACAGTCTAGAATAAGATTCGGTTACTTAAATCCCATGTTCTAATAATAGGTGAAAATTAATGTTAGTTTATAAGTTTATTTATGAAGATATAACCAAGATTTATGAGCAACTTCACATTATTGTTGAATTAATAAATAGGCATGTAAGCAAATCTGGCATCACAAAAGATTAAAAAAGTTTAATTAATGTATGTGGAAAACACAATTGCGTATCTATCACTTATATGATCGATCGTGGGGACAAGCAACAGTAAGCAACCTAAAACTTGGTGGTAGAGAATAAAGCTCATGAGTTGGGATTTCGAAGAGAAAGGCTTTCAAATAAAGGAATATTAGGTAATTGCCCTATGTATCTAGTAGTCACGGTATGGAATCTATTCAATACTAAATATGATCCAATTGCCCTATGTATCTAGTAGTCACGATATGGAATCTATTCAATACTAAATATGATCCAATTGCCCTATGTATCTAGTAGTCATGATATGGAATCTTTTTTTTGGTTAGTCCACGAGGTATCCTAGGAGGGTCCCAACTATAAAAAAGCGCCTTTAAGTCATCCACTCTCAAACTAATCTCCGCTCGCACCGGGTCAGTCCGTAAGGAGTACAGTGCTGGCCAAATAGATTTCTCCATTCTCAGGACTCGCACGATATGGAATCTATTCAATACTAAATATGATCCAATTGCCTTATGTATCTAGTAGTCACGATATGGAATCTATTCAATACTAAATATGATCCAATTGCAAACATGTTAAGATAACTATATGTAGTAAAATTATAGAATATGATAATAACTCAAGTCTTTCAAAGTTTTAGGAACTAAACAGATGTTGATCCTATTTATCTCCTTCACTGTTGATGTTTTATTATATAAAAATGTGATTTGATTAGGATGTTTGGATCTTTTAACGAATCTTGTGATAGTTGATAACAAAAGCATTTCAAAGTCTTAATATGTTTAACAACAATTGTAAGTCAATGGACCTTACGACCTAACATATATGAATCGAGCATCATTAACAACTTAGTTTAAGCATGTATATCACTTTTTATCATATCATCATATGGACTTGAAATTAGATAAATATCTATGTTATTTCTCAGGTAGCTATAAATGCTTCATATTTAAAGTGAAAATTGCATATTTGCTTTTAGTAGAGCATAAAATTTTAATTATATTATTGGAATTTGACAACTGGAGGTTAATAGCCTTACAGGACCTCCAGATGAATATGGTGATGATGATCATCACTAATCATAGATTTTAATTTCTATTTCGAATAAATTTTTAGTTGTTGCTTTGGTAACATTTGAGATGATGTCAATATGCTATAACAAGTATTCAATATTCTCATTGAGATGGATAGTGTGAGAAGTTCTTCATTTTCTCTACCTCTCTAGTTTTTAATCTATAGATTTAGATTACCTTTTCCCCTTTCCTCTCAACTTGTTGCTCTCTTTTAAGCTTACATAGTTCCTCCTCTTTTATGGTTCTATACTAGTTACTGTTTCTACCTTTTTGCTCCATCACTCTTTATTGATCTTCTAGTTCTTCACCTATTCCTTTTACCATTTATCCACTTGCCCCTTCTCCCTATTGCTCTTGCTTCTACTAGGAGCTAGTTCTTGTCATAGCTGAGTCCTCAACCTTCTCCCATTTCTCTACTCTTAGACCTCCTTTCTTGGTTTTGATGTTTTAGCCTTTACTGCCTTTTCCTTTTTTAGGAACGACCTTTTGAAAACTCCCTATCTCCTTATTATTATTATTTTTTTCTTATTTTGCAACATGTCTAACCCCTTACCCCTCTAATCAAACTAGCTAGATCCTTTAATCTTTTCTAGCACTATTAATCTCACAAGTTCCCCCCTTTACCAAGAAAATCTTATTTTATAAAGTAGAAACCATCCTTAAAATTCTTTTAGCTGAGTAGGTCATACATAAGCCTATCCTAGTATTGCTCCTTTTGACTTAACCATCTCTAAAACTCTTATGGTGACATGATTAGGTAACCAAATACCTACTGAGGACCTTCACTATTGTCCTCCTACTTTATCATAGGGAAGTTCTATTATTTCTCCACCTTTTGGAGGTCCTCAGAGAAGCAACTCCTAAAAAGGAATCTATTTTGGTTATATTCTTTTTAGATAAGCATCAATCTTTCCATTAATGAACTTTTAGGCTCACTTTCATTAAAAGAAGTTAAGTTTGAAGGTGATTTTGGTAAATGAGAAAATCTCTTCCTTTTCAAATTCAAATATGAATCAAGTGTTCAAGATATCATCTTAAATGGTGATTGACACTTTAACAATCCCCTCTTTCTTTAAACATAAAAACCAAATGTTCATATTAAGAAATTAAAGCAAAACAAGTCCTTATATGGATTAACATAGATAACATACCGTTTAAATATTGGAATACTAAAGGCCTCAACCCCTTAACAAGCTCTACTGGCAAACAAATAAGTATGGATGTAATAATAGATGGTATAAGGTATGTAATATTTGCCTAAATTTATGTTATTATTAATTTTCACCAAAACTTACTATATCATATTCCTCTTTTAAAGTTAGGGGACGATGAAAAGCTAATTGAAGATTTTATAACGGTATTTTACTAATGGAGACCAGACATATCCCACCAAGGTAGGAAATGAGTTCTAACTAGAAAGATGTTTCTAATAGGTGATTATTATGAGCTAATAAAGCTTCATTCTTGATGAGTGTCAAATGCACCAAAAAATAAAACCTAACTTTACACACTAAGATTTATAATAATAGTGAGTAGGTATCATATCCATCGGGAGTGTTTGTGTAGCTTTTGTAATGAAAAGAATTGATGTTTAGGATATTGGGGAGGGGGTGTGGATAAAGAGTTATGCCCCTCCTCTTCTTCCAAAAATGTTTCATGCCCCTCTAAGCTGCTCATATATTGCTTTATACGAAAAATAGGGTTTTGGGAAGATGTACGGTTGGGTGCACAATTGTGCATCTAACTGTGTAACCTAAGAAAATGAAGATTTTGTAAAGATACACAGTTGGATATATGGTCATGTATCCAATCTTGTATATCAAAAATTATCTTCCAAAATGTATACATGGCAGTGTAAGTAAATACACAGTCGTGCATCTTCTAAGAAATCTTAAAAACTTCATTTTCTTGCATTTTCTTGTGCCATATGCACCCTAATCCATCTCCTCCTTATTCCACAACTACAATTGAGTTTAAACATCAAGAGGATGACTTAAAGAATGTACTTAACTCACTTTAGCTCTTGAACTTCCAAATTGTACCTAAAATCACATATAAACTAAAATGAGTTTCTTAAACATTTCATAGCATTAATTACTAACTTTTATGGAGTAAATGTATAATCAATTAGGCACATATCAAGCTCCCCCACACTTAACTTTTGATTGTCTTTAGGTAAACAACAAAGTCAAAATCACAAACTAAAACACTTACTCATTTTCTATATTTCTTAAGAATAGATAGTCATAAGAAAGGAGGAATAACTTTCAAAACCATAACAAGAACTCAACATTCAATTCCTTTACTCATAAACAACCAACAGTCATTCTCTTTAAAAACTAAGCAATCTAGGGTAGATTTTGACAAAATATGTTTAAATATGATAAATTTATGGATACACTCAAACACCATTAATGAACAAGACATTCCACAATTTTACATATCATTTCATTTCTCCACCATTAAGATTCACATGTATAATCATGAATCAAAGGACTTTTTAAGATTGTAATATGGGCAAAGGTTAAGATGAGATGTATTTTGGTAATGTAGTATAAAATCCATGAAAGCTAAAGCAAGAAAAACACTCAATGTATCATTAAGGGCAAAAACCAACATTCACTCAAAACTGGGTACCATTAGCTATGATGAATGCAATAGCTATGAAATATAACCAATTAAAAGAGATCACCATAAAATCGATGATAACAATACATTGAAACTATAGGGAGTGATCCTTCAAAACATCTACCTCATATGCATAATACTCAAGTTACCCAGTCCATACAACTTTCAGAGGAGAAACTACTCGTGAATAACTTTTCAAAACAATTGCATTTCCTTCGTGATACTTTTATTTAGACATATTTTTCTTTCTTTTCTTTTTCTTTTTCTCTTACTTTTCACTTTTCTTTCTTTCTTTTTTTCTTTTTGATAAAAATTGAAAGAAGTTATACCAACATTTGAAATTCATTGATAAGAGATAAAATGATAATTCAATAATTATAACAATTCTGTATATATCACATAAAATGATATTCCATCAATTATAACATTTCACATATATCATATCCCCCACACTTATACTTTTATGCATCCATAATCATTAACAATTAACAAACACTCCACTAGCTTTAAGGCTTAGGTATGACATTTAGTTAGGTTAAAAACATGTGATGTGTTTAACACAAAAAAAGGCTAATAAAGCTTTAGAGAGCTTATCAAAATGAAAAATCATATCAACAGGTAGACTATTTGGCTAATGTAGCTTGTAAAAACAAAGAATGCCTATCTCATTTTCTTGTTAATGCATGTGATAAAAATGTGGTCTTGAATATAAAATCAAAGCAAAGTTAGGAAGTAGAAAATTGTCAAGTGGCAAGTTAAGTTGGCTCATGGAAACTTAGAATGACTAAGCCTATGAGTTAATGAAATTTGGCATGGTTAATACATTGATATTTGGTATCATTGATTAAGTGACAAGTGGCCTAATTAAATTGTGACATTTGGTAGCCTTATAGAAGAACATGTGTGCTAGCTAGGGAGAGGACTTGTGGCTTGTGTCCTTATGTAATAAGTGTCCTTAGAGCAAGATGAGTCATCTTACACATGGCATGACCTTATACATTGGCTAGTTTCTATTGTAACTATTCCTTCTCCTTTCTCATTCACTATTGAAACTTTTACTCCCTCTCAACTTCTGGAATTTTTCTTGATTTTGGATCATCTTCATTTGGAATTTTTTGTAAGTTACTGCAACAAGAAAGCTACTTTATACTACCTTCTATATTGTTATCATTTTAGTGTTAAGATCATCTTACATCTACCTTGATTTTGGAAGTGTGTTAGTTGCATAAAAGGCCAGATTACTTGGTTCTTTGAATAAGGAACTTGAAGTTAATCATGTAAGGGAATTCTAAACTTGATACTATGTTGTGTTATGAATTATATAATGTTTGAAATGGATAGAATATATACTGAATTGATGATGAATTGAGATCTGGAACATGATAATTGTTGATAGCTTTTGCTTTGGATTTTTATGCATGAAAGATAATGGATTGTGAGCTGCTTTATGATTGATTTTTGAATTAGTTTGGACATGAATTTGATGAGGTGAATCATGAATAAGTTAGAATTGAAGTGAAATTGATGGCCTTTAGTGAAGGTGTGATGAATGGAGGTGAAGAAATCAAGTTTTGGCAATAAATTGGAAGTTATGGATGAGTGAACTGAGATCGTGGGATTTATAAGGCTTATTCCCACAGTCGTGGGAAGTACTTAGGAAGGAGAAAATGTTGGTTTTAGACAATTGTTGGACTATATAAGGTTAAGGTGCTTAATAATGGTTTAATTAGACTTAATTTAGACGTCGAACAGACCTAGTTTGATCTAGGATAAGTTAGTTAAAGATTAAATAAGATTTGGATTTCTAATTGAAGTAATAACTTATGGAAGGTGTTATTAGATAATAAAGTATCTTATTTTGGAACTTATAAGTTATTAAAGGAATGAAATTTACTTATGAATGCTAATATGATGTACAAAACAAGAGTAATATGTTAAAAATGTTTGTGAATTGGGGATTTCCATGATGTTATGTAATATGTAATGACTTAATGATTCATTGATATATTAATGCAAATGCTTATGTTTATAAGGCATATTGAGTTTGATCAAAAGAGAGTGAATATGTTCAATTTAAGATAAATGAAATAAAGACATATGTTATACACTATATTATTTACTTGTGATTCTGAAATCTGAAATGAATTGTTTTAAAACTGTTAAGTCCTAGTTGTGAGTAAATAGGCATTCCTAGAAGGGTTCGCAGCTACTCCTATGACACTAAGGTGTCTCCTGATATTGACACTTCAGTGTCTCCTAATATCGACACTTCAATGTCTCCTGATATTTGACACAACAGTGCCTTCTAATACTGAGACATAAGTTTCTCCTATTCTATGATACCAATTATGATATCTTCTGCTTTAGTCCTGTTACCCACTTCTGTAAAAAGAATAGCAGTCTAACTTGTTTTGTGTTCTGATATATGTTCAATTATGATATAAGCTAACTTTAGTTCTGATACAACTAAATTTTGTTATGATATAATCAAGTTCTGTTCTGACACAATCAAGTTATGTTTTGATACCTTAAAGTTACGTTATGATATTATGGTATTATTTTTGGATACTTGTAAGTTTTGTTCTAAAGCAAGTATATCCCGTTTTGATATGTTATATGTTGTTCTGATGCAAATAATGTGGGATTGTTCTTTAATTTGAACAATTAAAGGTTGTATGTGTTTTGAAATGATTCAATGCATGTGAATACTAGATGACTATTAGAAACAGTCGCCATATTATTTAGTTTTTTTCCTACTAAGATATATTCTTAACATGGTGGTTTTGCCTCTATATAGGTTTTGATAAGACGGTTTAAAGACTGGGATAAAGAAAACCACAGTGACCTAGAAGAATGTCTTTTATATTTAAAGATGTATAATTGAGTTTGTTTTTGAGTTGTATATGATATTATGAGACAATTTGTATTTTGTTTAAAGGTTTGTAATAACCTTACTACAGGATAGATTTGGAACTTATGGCATGTATTTGAAATAGTATAATATGTTTGATATTTTTATTTACAACAACATCTAATGATATATAATGTATGTTTGCTTGAGATTATGGAAATGCATGTAAGAAATATTTGGTATGTTTTAGATTATTTTGGTTTTGTTTTGTGTAGCATCTGAGTAACTCCCAGGAGGTATTTGGGTGTTACAAGGGAGGCACAGTTGACAAAGGAAATTTTGAAGTTAAAGAAGGAAATTCCTTATAAGTTGGGGGCTTAATGTTTAACATATTATTGAAAAGGGGGAAAAAGTGAGGAACACAAAAAAGAGCAGGTTATAACTCAGAACAAGAAGGAAAAGGCAAGAAATGTAATGGAAGAAAAACTTAGAGAGGAACCAGATGTGACTAGAGAAGATGAAGGAGTAGAGAGAGGAAGCTAAAGCAGACAAGGCAGGTAGAACCAGGATTCTAAAGCCAAAAGAAGCTAAGATGAATCACGTAGAAACAACAAAGAAAGAAAAAGAAGGGGAAAATCAACAACAAGAGTAGAGCTACAACATTAAAGAAAACAAATGAGTATATAGAATCAGGCTTAGAACTCGAGAGAGATTATGTGCAGAAGAATTAGAGGAAAACTCAATCTTTTAAAAACAATTTAGTCAATTTTACCTTAAAAACGTTAAACCGATCAACCTTTTGATTTGGTTTTTCACTTTCTAGTTTGATTTTAATAATTTTTGTTGTTAAAAAGTAATTAATTTATTAATTAATCGATTTATTTTATAAATTAATAATTTTTATATAACAAAATAAATTGATTAGTTTTTGTTTAATAATATTATTTTTAATTAAACTTTAAATTTTTGATAGAAAAGGATAGTCTTCTTTAATTATTTTTTAAATTGTTTTAATTTTATTTAATTTTTAACCGAAAACCGGTTGAATCTTTTAAACCTTAAACCTCTAATATTACTACTTTAATTTTTGATCTAGTTTTTAAAACATTGAAAAACTCATGCAAGAGCATACAAAAGATCTAAAGAGAAGTAAGAGCTTATCTCTTACCAAAATTTTTCCATGTTTTCATTTATCATAATTTATATCCCATATGCTTTAGTATTTAATAAGATTTAAAAATTGTATAATTTTTCAATCCATGTACGTGAAGAATAATTATAACAATTTATGGAGTCACATTCACTTCTTATAAGTACATTATTTTTAAATTTTATGTTATGCCTTAGTTATTATAAAAGTTTATATTTTATAAGTTTTGAAGTCTAATTCACTTTTAGAAATTAATATAATGAAATATTTTAATATAATACGTATCATGTTTAAATTTTAGTGTTTAATCGTTCGAAATTAAAATTTAGTTATTTTATTTTTATTTTTATTTCAAAATTAAAATTGTTTAAATTACTATTTAGTTAAATAGTAATTTCAACAATTTGGCGAAAATGATACATAAGCCATCTTCTCACCGTTTAAGAAATGATTACATTCTCACACGCCACAGCCGCACGCGCCAACAACATCTGGTTCTCGTGTTATATAGCCTCTCTGCTCCCAGATCGCATCCAGGAAGAAGGCAGAAAAAATGTCTGCTTCGGTCATCGTTGGAGATGCCAGCTCATGGTCACGCGCCCTCGTCAAGATATCTCCTTACACTTTCTCAGCCATCGGCATCGCCATTGCCATCGGCGTCTCTGTCCTCGGCGCCGCCTGGTTAACAATCCCTCCGTGTTTTTCTATGGGTCTGTTTCTGTTCTCTTGTTTCTTAACGAATGCGTATTTTGATTTTGTTAGGGGGATTTACATCACCGGAAGTAGTTTGATCGGAGCTGCCATCAAGGCTCCTCGTATCACCTCCAAGAATCTTATCAGGTCCCTAGACTGCTTTCTCATTTTATTACCTGTTCTTTTTCCTGATTAAGGTTATTTTTTATAAGTTTGCTTATGCATTCCTATTTTTCTATCCCTAGGATTTTGGAGTTCTATTCAGCAAGTTTAGTTGATTAATTGTTTTGCTTGCTCTGTTTTATCACAATTATCACAATTAATAGACTGACGATTGTTATCATCACATTTTATATCCTAATTGTGACACTATTGAAATCTGAATACTCTTCCTCATTGTTACTGCACCAGACCATGCCAGTTTTCTTTTTTCATTTACATTACATAATTGCGTCTATCTCAAATGGATATTTGAAGAAGTGAGAAAGGCAGTCTCTACAATGAGTGACTGAAATTGATTATTGATAGAGAACTCACATGTTAAATGACCAAATTTTTTATTGGATGGTAGCCATATCATTTGGTCATGTGAATGACCATGGTTCTTAGAATCGCAACAATGTGGAAAACCTATAAGGAAAAATAACCTAAGGAACTAGGAAACATAGAAATAAGGAAAATGTTATATCATGGTTGAATTGAAACTTTGTATGATATGAGATGTTCAAACATCATCACCATCATTATCACCTAGTCTGAAGTCCCGCAATGAAGCAGGGTTTGGGGAGATCTGAAAGTAAGCGACCTTACCCATACATAGTAGAGAGGCTGTTTCCGGTAGACCCATATGCAAATGAGACAATAATAAGAGTGATGTATGTTACAAAGAGAAAAGGCACAACTATCGCAGTAAAATATTAAGTAAATAAAATTGACACGAAGTACATCAATATGTAAAAATACAGGGTATACCTGATGGGGTCTACGTCCACGTGTACCCGATATGCGGCAACGACCGACTCATCTCTTATGTCATTACGTTAAGGGGTCCTTGCTTAGAGACCCTGAAGGTTTGCCAATCCTTCAGGCCCTAAACACCTGTCCTGAGGGCCCAAGTTGTAATGCCCGTAAGCCGTGTCCAAGATTCACACTTAGAAAAGGGGAGAAAGGACATTGGGGTGAGCTACCTATGCCCTAATCTGTGTATCGTGAGTACCATCTCCAAATAATTACTCTACTGTTTTGGTGAACTTTGAAAATTAATCCCTTACCCTTATCCGATCACGCCATACTCTCCTATTTCTAGCCACTACCTCATCCAGGTCCAACTCAGACAAATCCTTCTTGATCACTTCCCTGCAGGTCTTGTAAGACCTCCCCCTTCTCCTCTTGTATTCACTAAGGGTTATACTCTCACAACTTCGCACCGGCGCATCGGAGGGTCCCCTGTGCACATGCCTGAACCACCTAAGTCTAGTCTCTCTCAACTTGTCGGCAACACTAGCTACCTATAGTCTATCTCTCACCACCCGGTTCCGGACCCTCTCTTTTGGTGATGTCACACATCCACTGAAGCATACGCATTTCTGCTACTAACAACTGTCTTATATGTCGATGTTTGGCAGGCCAACGCTCTGCACTATATAATATGGTTGGACGGATCACCATTTTATAAAACTTCCCTTTGAGCTTTACAGAAATCTTTTTGTCACATAACACCCCTGACGCACTTCTCCATTTGAACCATCCAGATCTAACATCTTGGGCTCTCATCTAGGTCCAACTCAGACAAATTCTTCTTGATCACTTGCCTCCAGGTCTTTTAAGGCCTCCCCCTTCTCCTCTTGTATTCACTAAGGGTTATACTCTCACAACTTCATACCAGCGCATCGGAGGGTCTCCTACACACATGCCCGAACCACCTAAGTCTAGTCTCTCTTAACTTGTCGACAACACTAGCTACCTGTAGTCTATCTCTCACCACCCGGTTCTGGACCCTATCTCTTTTGGTAATGTCGCACATCCACCGAAGTATACGCATTTCTGCTACCAACAACTGTCTTATATGTCGACGTTTGGCAGGCCAACACTTTGCTCCATAGAACATGGTTGGACGGATCACCGTTTTATAAAACTTCCCTTTGAGCTTTACAGAAATCTTTTTGTCACATAACACCCCTGACACACTTCTCCATTTGGACCATCCAGATCTAACATCTTGGGCTCTCATCCAGGTCCAACTTAGACAAATTCTTCTTGATCACTTCCCTCTAGGTCTTGTAAGGCCTCCCCCTTCTCCTCCTGTATTCACTAAGGGTTATACTCTCACAACTTCTTACCGGCGCATCGGAGGGCCTCCTGCACACATGCCCGAACCACCTAAGTCTAGTCTCTCCCAATTTGTTGGCAACACTAGCTACCTGTAGTTTATCTCTCACCACCCGGTTCCGCATCCTATCTCTTTTGGTGATGTCGCACATTCACCGAAGCATACGCATTTCTGCTACCAACAACTGTCTTATATGTCAACGTTTGACAAGCCAACGCTCTGCACCATATAACATGGTTGGACGGATCACCGTTTTATAAAACTTCCCTTTGAGCTTTACAGAAATCTTTTTGTCACGTAACACTCCTGACGCACTTCTCCATTTGGACCATCCAGGTCTAAAATCTTGGGCCTTTAGGACATCTTTTAACAAAAGTTATAAATTGCTTGATGAGCCCGTATATTTACTTTTTGAAACGAAACATGGTTTTCAAGGCTCCGATTATGTCATTTCATCCATTAAATGACCTTCTGACTCGCATTCTATGGTAATTGTATTTTGTTTTATAAGATGCCCAATTTGGGATAATCAGTTTGCAGAATCCAATGGCAAGAGCTGGTTATGGCTTTAATAACACATGTTTGGTAAAGGGCATGAAACAGTCTGTCCATTTGAGATAAGACACGATCATGTAATGTTTGGTATGCATCCTGCAGTTTATCTGGATCTAGACTGCTAGAGCAATAAGTGTCTATATATCATTCTAAAACTGTAGAGGGTGCCGAGTTTGGTTTGAAGCAATGATATTTTGGCTTGATTATTGATGTATACAATCAAATTAAGTTTCCTGCTCTTAAAATGTTCTTGGTGTCAATGAAATAGGTCTACAAAATGATGCTATTACAAATCACATTTGGGATGGTAATGCTTTGTTTTGGTGTTCCATTTATTTGAAGTCCATGCTCTTTACAGTTATGTGATTTTGAACTGTAATTGTTTGACTGGAGTATTGTGAAGCATGCCTAGAAAGTTCTGTAGCAACTGACAGTTACTTGAATCTAGATCATTCTTCAGAAATGTTTTAGCCTATGTTAAATTGTTGGTTTTTTATTTGTCAGCGTTATCTTTTGTGAAGCTGTTGCTATTTATGGCGTTATTGTGGCAATTATCCTGCAAACCAAATTAGAGAGTGTTCCTTCATCAAAGATTTATGCCCCAGAATCTCTTAGAGCTGGATATGCAATTTTTGCTTCTGGCATCATTGTAGGCTTTGCCAACCTTGTTTGTGGGTTTGTATCTTTCATCCTCTGCTCATATAGTTTCTACCAGTTATCTTCTGGTTCTGCAGCTAATTCCTTTTTTCTGCATTTTGTTTGTGTTGTTTTGCTAAACTAATACTTCGGCAACAGTTTATGTGTAGGAATAATTGGAAGCAGTTGTGCATTGTCTGATGCTCAAAACTCCTCGCTCTTTGTAAAAATACTTGTGATTGAGATCTTTGGTAGCGCTCTTGGGTTGTTTGGAGTGATTGTAGGAATAATAATGTCTGCCCAAGCAACATGGCCTGCAAAAACAGTGTAATTGGTTGCTGGTTTTCATACCCGAATACTGAATTATGATGTGGTGCTATGTAATTTTGCTGCTACTGAAGGACCATGTGAATTCAATTAGTTGTTCTTAAAGGCATGTAAAAATTGGTATGGAGCTCTAATACAGGTTTGTTATCTAGTCTCGATGATGGCTCATGTCTATTCCAAATAAATATACCACGGTGCTTATGGATTGGTTGCTTTAGTGTTTGTTCTCCGTGTTGTGGTGTTTGGCATTGCAAGAAGCGTCTTAAGATCACACTTCGTTTGATAGAATCTGGCATTCATCTTGGGTGGAAGCTGTTTTATGTGTTAGTTGATCCTGAATATTTTTGTTGGAAAATAGTTGATCCTGAATATTAGATTCATTATTCACAGACAAAAGGGATATCAGATTCATATGACAAGCACCACCGTCTTCCAGATTAAGTCCCCTTTTCGACTTGTATCTATGAGAATCTATCTATTTGCAATAAAAGATTCCTTGACTTTTTAAATATAATTTTGAGGGGGGCATGTGCACACTTGAGAACTGCAAGTGAATGCAAGCCTATGAGTAAAACATTCATGGTCATTTTAATTTCATCAGCTTTGTTTGGATCAAGCTTTTAACTGGAATCAATGAACAGTACGGTTGTTCTTTACATGGTTTAATTATTAAGAGATGTTATGCAAACAATGAAACATCACGAAAAGTTATCTTTAATTGTTCTTGCATGTAATTATGTAGTGTTATAGCTGCTATATTATATCGTTCGTCATAATTTGTGAGCATATGATTTCTCACTGCCGCATGGGCTGTAAAAGAGTTTAGATCATTTGTCCAATTTTATGGTGTCTTATTCTGTCCAATAAATATTAGTCATTTATTTAAGTAGATCCTGCGTGGGTCTTGCATAAATGTATGATTGAAATTTATGGGACAGAATAAGACACCATAAAATTAGACAGAAGATCCTATATTCTCCTAAAAGGCTATACAAGGGGAATTCCTTGGGTGTCTGCTACTGCTCATGGTCCTTAACAAATAAAAGTGTATTTTAGGAGTTAATCTTCTAACTCGATCACAGCCGTTCTTGATTAATTTCACGTACTACCCCACGAAGACGAAACCAAACCATTTTTAAGGAAGGATAGCTACGAATGACTCAAGGTACTTCGTGTAGACTTGGCATATGTATCAGAAATATGAAGCTAGTGAAGCATTGCATGAGCGATGTAGAGCATATGAGAAGAATACTTTGATGGTAAAAATTAAGTCGTTAGTCAGTTTAATGTTATGAAGTGGTTAGTCATGGCTATATTAAAGAAATTGGGTTGATTTCTTGTTAGATTTTAGCTCTATTAAATAAAAGAAGTGTGAATTTCCTGAAGCCATATTTTCTATCTTTGCTTTTTTAATATCTAAAGAATACTTGTCATAAGAGTTGAGTGACAAACTAAAATATAAATACAAAAACGAAACAAAGCCATCATTCCCAGACAATACAAACCGGAACAATAATCTTATACGTTGCAACATCTCCACTCAAAACTGGCCTATTCAAATCAAAGTTCTTAATACGTTTTGGTTCTGTCGGATTTTGGTGGAGCTAGGCGCTGCTGCTTGGATCCATGAGATTGACTGATTTGGTTGAGAGATTCCTGTAAAACAACAAAGGCACGTCGGGGGTTGATTCCCGGTAGGTCCCTCTGACGCTCAAGTCAATCTTTTGAAAAAGTTTTGGTAGCTAGCAAATAAAGAAAAATAAGGTTCTCCAAAATTGTACCTGTTTTATGATGAGGTAATGAATTTATATGGCTAATACCTATAAGAATTAGGTCAATTCTTAAGGGATGAGCCGATCGGCTCATGTGTAGTTCTGAGTCTGAACTTGAGCCTAACACGACAGACCCAACCACGTTTAAATTTTTAGGAGGTCGAACTGGAAGACCAGAAATTTCTCTTATTGCCTGAGAAACCTGCGAGTGGCTCAACTTAAAACCCACGTAAAAGAAGTCCAAAGAATACTAAAGATCATCAGGTAAGTACATCTATTATTTTCTTTAATGAAAATGAATATCGATACAAATATTATTTTCTTTCTATTATCTAATCTAATAAATTAATCTAAAATAGCAAACCAAAGTTTTAGATGTAGAACTCTCCTATGATCTTTCTATGCTTGGTTCAATATTTAACCTTTGGTTATTAAATGGTAGAAAATTCAAAGTTATAATCATATTTTTTTCTCAAGACACACAACCTCTATTTATAAATTAATTGAATAAAGTCTCTTTCTAATCAAAACCTTTAAGAATGCATTAACTCGATCAATAAATTCCCTTCGTATATTTAACTTGAACCCACAAGATTTCTATAATTTTTTATTTAAGATTTCACGTAACTCTTATTATTCATGTCGTCATCTATTCATTTATATGATTTATCAATCCCTCCATATGAAATTCAAAATTGAATCAAAATGGTAACATCCTTCAATTCAATCGCAATAAGCCATCATGAATAATTCATATTAAAACTTGGTTCTTTTATTAAATTAAATAATCAATATAAATAATTAATTTGAGGTTTCAAATCTAAATTTAGTTCATTTTTAAAATAGGAAAACAATAATAATTAAGGAAAAATGAACATAAAAGAACTCATTCTCGTGGACCCTTGAAATCCCGGAGATTTTTAATGAATCTAGACATAATCCCTTCTTTGTCTCTAAAACTGGCCCTTTATTATTATCCTAAGACACTCTAATTCGACTCCTTATAATTACCTTCTAGCCCTATATCCCTCTCCTTATGATTGTACATGTATTAGCTTAATAACTTGATAACTAAACCCTATATCACGCATTTGAAGGTTTATCTTGAGAACTCGATTGTTGAACGCATAAACACAAGTTGAAATTTTTAAAGAAATAGAATGAAATGTTAGCTTACATGAATAACATATGGATCTATGTTTGACCCGATTTATATTTTCTTAACAAATAAATTCTATTAGTAATTGATTACAGATTGTATAATTATTCATTAAGAAAAATTGTAACATAAATTGACAAATACGACAACTATTCATGAATAATGAATTTTATAGTATTCCTGAAATTGTTTATATAGTTATTTTAATTTCGATCTTTCTTCATTGAGCTTTTCTGTATCTCTATTTGAAATTTTTTTAATTTTATTAAGTGTGATTTTAGAAGCATTTATATGTTGTAGATAGTTATAAGTATCTCGAAAAGTTTTAATATATTTTTGACTAAGTTTAAGTTTTTGTTCAGTATGTATTATTAATAGATGAATATTTCTATAATCTGTACAAATAGGCATTTCAATGAGATCACTAAAATAATTAACTAGAAGAGGACTAGAAACATAATTTAACAGGAATAATAGAAATTAATAAACTGAAATCAAATATGTAGTAATGATGAAAAGATAAAAACACAAATAATCATACATGTTTGCTCTTTTTCTTCTTTGACTTCAATCCTTAGGCTTGAATGAGATTGGAAGCGTTTACAGAGGAATATGATAACTGAGCTTTTATTTCTTCATATCGAGCAAATGCTCTAAGTTACATTGTATAAAAAGGGCACCTAGTAGCGTCCAACAATTAAAAAGCTAAAAGAAAAAGTAAACAATAAAGATAAAAGAACATTAAAAGTAGATTCCTGAATTACTGTTCAGGGAGTTCAGGGAATCTGTTTTTTCTATTAGAGTGGCTAACAATTGGTCTATAATAATTTAATGCTTTTTGTAAAGCTGTTACATTTTATTTTTCGACAATTACATCAACAAATGAGGTGTCATCTTTATCTTGTTCCTTAGATGTAGAAGGATAGTGTGGACATTTATCAGTTGGATATTGACGGAATTGTTGACAAATTGTATTTTTCCAACCTTCTAAGAGAGTGGTGAATCCTCCTAATAATGTTGAAAACAATTCTTCCACTTATTTGATAACCTGAAGCGAATCTTTGAAGAGTAATTCAACTTGATCATTGATTCTAGGGTAATTTTGATGCATTGATTGTAAATCCCTTAGAGGCAATGTAAGTTGAGCTGATTGATGAGATCGCAATCAAAGTTGTATCTTGCAGGATCATCAATTAGTGGATACATTCCATTGCTAATTCTAATTTGTATATAAGTTATACGAGATAGTTATATGTCTAAATCTTTGAAATTTTCTGCTTTCTTAAAAATAGGGTAATTGCTAAATAATTTGATAAAAATTTTCCTTTCCTTTGCAAAACGGTCTTTGTAGTTTTATACTGCAATGATGAATCCTACTAGAAATTCAGAAAAGATATTTAGATTGGTTAAATAAATGGTATCTACTAAGCCACTTTGAAAAAATAGGTAAGTAGTGAGTGCATTAACTTCGGGGAATATAATGACTATAGGTCTATTTCTGCCATGATTTTGGGGATAATATCAAAAAAAATTTGTTCGTCCTTTTAGTCATTTAATGCTTGAAAGCATTCATGAAAAATGTTTGGAGTATTTAGTCTCATTTCCTCTTTAAGTTCTTTTGTAGGTATTGAATTTATTTTGTCCGTTTGGACATGTTTTCCCAATATTTTCATCATTGTGTCTTCTTGTAGTTGTTCCAATGCTTGTTTATAATGTGGTATGAGATATGAGTCTTTGAATTCAGCTAATGCTTTTTTTTTGCTTCAGATCTATTGGTATAACTATGGTGAATTATTGAAGGTTTGCCAATGATATGAACAACAGCTTTGTGTCATTCATCATATAATCCAACCATAGGTCTATGGAAAATAACATATACTTTGGATTCTGACAAGTCTTGTTGTGTTTTAGGAATGACTATAGTAGATGAGATCAAAGTTGTTTGTGATATTTGCTGAGGTGTAATTTGTTGCAAAATAGGCGGTGTTTAACCAATAATGCTTGTTTCTCAATAAGAGTGATGGTTGCGCTTAATTGAATAATTTCTTTTGTTATGGCTCCTACTTTTTGCTGGAGATCTTATAATTATGCTTCCTTCTTAGTGAGTGAATCCTTTAGGCTTAGGATAGTTATTTCCATTCTCTAGTTAATGTATCTGTAAGACCATTAGCAAAAGATTTTATATAACTAAGTTGAAAATTATATTGATTTAATTCTAATTGTCATCTAATTAATCGACCTTCATTATAATTTGTTTAATATTATATTTAATAAATCTACATAAATATTTAAAATTTATTTGAATTAGAAATTCGATAAATAATAAATCCACTTTCTATTTTCTTAATGTTTTAATACATGCAAGTGTTTCATTTTCATGAATAGAATATTTCCTTTAAGTAGGATTAAAAGTTTCATTGATATATTTATATAACAAATATTTTCTTGAATTGGGTGGTCGTGGCAAAAGACAATCGGCCCATGTATCTATACTTGCATCAATTTGTACTAATAATTTATTTTTAGTGTTATAATTATATAATGCTGGTAAATCCTTGCAAAGATTTTTGCGTATAAGTACAGTTGTTGTATCTTCCTCTGTCCATGTCCATTGGATTTTTGTACTGCATTTAAGTTGTAATTTTTTTCTTTCTCTAGATAAATCTTTTAAAAATCCTTGACAAGATATATAATTTAATAATCCAAGAAATTTTTGAAATTCAGTGATATTTTTTAATGTATCTAGAAATGTTGTAATTTTTCAAGAATATTAAGTTGTAATTTTAAATTTTCATTATGAAATTCTATACCTAAATATTTAATGTTTTGTTGAGCTAATTTAATTTTCTTTTTGCTTAAAATTAATCCTTTATGTTGACATCTAGTGAGAATTGTTTTTACTTTTTTCAAATGATCTTTATCTTTATTTGAAAATATAATAATATCCTCAATATAGGCTAGTGTAAATTCTTCTAATCCTTCTAAACTGTTATCCATAAATTGTTGATAAATACTAGAAGCTTGTTTTAACCTGAAAAGTAATATATTCCATTGATAATATTTTTGTGGTCGATATGTAAAAGTTGTTAAGGGTTTTATTTCTTCATGTAATTTTAGTTGCCAACAACCAAATTTGGCGTCTATTGTGATAAATCAATGATGTTCTTTGAATATATTAATAATATAATCTTTTCTAGTAATTTATATGCATTATCTACAGTAGCTTTATTTATTTCTTTATAATTAATTACCATTCCTCTCTTGCCATTGACTTGTTCTGAATGGTTATTTGCATAGAAGGCTAGAGCAAAATGTTTACTTGTACTTAGTGATATTATTTATTTGTGTAATAAATTTGAACATTTAGTGATAAATTCTTTAATATCTTGTTGTGTATATGAATATTATTTTTAATATTGATTTTCTATGTAGGATCTTTTAGTTTTATTTCAATTGATTGATTATTAATATTCTTTTTAGAATCTAAAGGATTTTTCGCTACAAACTTGTTTTATTAAATTTTCAATTTCAATTTGTAAAGTAAGATTATTAAGAAGATAAAATTGTAACTGATTTAATTTTTTTTGTTATAAGTTGTAAATTTTTATGGTAAGTTGTATAATATATAGAAATTTTAAGGATTATCGATTTTTGATTTAAAGAATATTAGTGGTATTCTTCAAGATAAATAATGTAGATATTGACAAAAAGGATTGTATAATTAAAAAAAATTATTTCCTAAAATTAATAATAATCCTAATTCCTGTCAGTAAATCGAAGGTATAATAAAAGTATAGTTTTTAATAACATTATTATTATAATAGCTTACATATCACATAGACTTTAAGCTTTTAATTGTTATTCTGATTTGTTAAGATTTATTTAATTTTTTCCAATTATGCTTCTAATTGTTATTCTGATTTGTAAAGATTTACTTAATTTTTTCCAATTTTATAAAAGTATTCTAAATGCTATATAAATAGTAACGCCAGTATCTATATAGGCATTGACTTTTTTATTCTGAATAATCACTTGAATAAAAGTTATATTTGAGTTCACTTGGTGATTCTAAATTTTGGTTGTCATATTGATATAATGAAGAGATTGTAGAGTTTGTTTCAATTTCGTACGGAACAAAAGAATTCATCGTATCATTTATCAACAAAAATATTAACCATTGCAGCTTCTAGTTCAACCTTCAAATATTAAAACACCCGAGCCAACTTTTGCCAATGAATTAGATCATTGTTTATTTGTTCTGTAAAAAGAGAACTGAACAGTTCAAGTGTTCACAAGGGTAGTAATTATGATTTATATTATCTATAAACATAGAAACAAAAACTTAACCAACTAGAATGAACATAGATAGTGGATTTCCATTAAAGGGCTCATGATTCAAAAGCATTTCAATGAAAAATGTTAGAAGACCAATTTTTTAAAATATGAAAAAGGAATTATCAAACACAAACCATGAAATGCGATTAGTTTATGATTAGTATGCGTCAAAATCATAATGATCAGAAAAGAGAAATGAAAGATCTTGACAGGCAATGTCAATTTGCACTTCAAAACAAAAAATTGCCGTATTACCATGAGATATCGTCAGTACTACGAGGCTTTGAAGTATACGCAAACCACAAATTATACCATGCAAGAAAAAAACAAAAAGAACCTAAAAATCCAGTTCAACTTATGCTCCTGAGCTCCAATTAGGTACATCATCAAGGATGAAAGCACCGAGTTTACCTGTTCTAAATAGTGTAAGAAACTTCTTTGATACCATCAAACGTGCTTCAGATGCCTTATGAGGTATCTTCAGCGCCTTCTGTAGCACCTGAAATTGTAGTTCTATGAGATTTTCCAAGTCATTCTCATCTTCAATATTGCCCTTGAATTCTGATAGCGATTTGTAAAGTGCACATTGGACTTCTGTCACAAGATCCTGTTGATGAGCAAGAAACGAGATTTAACTTCCAAAGTTGAAGCAAAGCATGTCAAAGCTTTGGCAGATCAGCCTTGACACCCACCACAGAATGACTAGGGCAACCATATACCCATTAACAAAATATCTGGTGCATAAACATAAAGGAAAGGTAGCACGATATTGAAACCTCAACGTATAGCAAATCAGACACATCAGGCGGCTTCCTCCTCTTAGGTGAAAGTTCTTTAATGTCAAACTTGTCATTCTGTGGAGCTTTATAGGAAATTCCATCCATTTTTCGATTATTCCAATGTTTCCAATGAAGTGGAGTCCCTCGAGTATTTAAAACTGCTAACAAGTATTGAGCAATTCGCTCCTCACCAACAACAGAGTCTTTTACAGATCCTGTAGAAGCATTCAAGTGAATAAATATTTCAGCCAAGTAAAGTGCAGCTAATTATGCAAAATATTAATTGGTTGGCACATGTAGGTGGATGCATGTTTGAAAGATACTACAAATACAACCTAATCTCTTTTACAGAGGGCAAGCTCAAACTAACTAGAAGTATTTAGAATGGAATGGGCTGTAAAGTTACACAAACAAATCAAAAAGATACAGACAAGAAACGTCCACTTTGGGGCTTTTCACTTCCATGAAGGTTCAATTACTAAACTAACAATATGTACCTATACTTATCCTAAGAATCTATCGGCCAAATTTGAGAGACATGCGATGCAACATGATAAACTCCATATGATTTCTAGATGCCACCACATTTAAGGTAAATAAAACAAAGTATTGAGACAAATATGAAACTTATATGCCGAAGATCAATCAAACTCTGGTGTTAGACAAATTACTATCACAAAACTACAGATGATGCTATACAGCATGGAGCAATCATATCCCAATGAGATCCCTTATGATGAATATACCTTAATAGAAGAAACTGGCAATGCAACCAAGACCATCATCATTTGAATGAATATAGACGCAAGATCTCAGATCACCAACTTAAAGGTTTAACACCGCAAATTGCTAGAAACCCATGAAGCAACCAAGTAGAATTATGGAATTGCCATAATTTCAACAACAGATGAGGACCTGTTTTTAAGACTTTTTTTATTATTATAGGTTCCCATGCTAACTCAAAAGGCAGAGTAATAGACAAAGGCATGAAAGTTTCACTATTTCATAGAGAAACACAGGAACATTATCTTGCATTAATCATTGAGACAGCAGATAGTAATAGAAGGGTATATAAAAGGACAAGCTCTGGGTTATTTGTACTTTTACTAACAGGACAAAGTTGAAATCTAGTTACAGCAGTCAGATAATTGCCAGCCACTATCAAATATTACCAAAGCAAATTAACCACAACATGTAAAATTGCAATATTGCATTCTGAATCTACGGGAAAAGAATATGTAAGTTTCCTTGATCATTCCTAGTTTTTTTCTCTTTTCCTTAAGCTTATAGGTTGGAGCTGACAGATTTGCAATGTTTCTCGGAACGCCTACTTTAAAGTTTAACATTTCAAATTGCTAGAAAGTAGAAACCCATGAAGCAACTAAATAGAACTATGTAATTAATACAATTTCAAACAACAGATGAGCAATTCAATTATTTCTAACACTTTTGGATTATTATAGGTTCCTATGTTAACTCAAAGACAGAGAAACATAAAAAGACATCAAATTTTACTTTTAGAGCGAAGTTCATTCAGGAGCATTATCTTACACTAATCATTGGTACAACGGTAGTAATAGATCAGTTGTATTTTTACCAACAGGACAAAGTTGAAAGCAAGTTATATCAGTTAAATGATTCCTCATCCACCATCTAACATACCAAACAAAAGTAACCGCATAACATAAAACTTGCAATATTGCATCCTGCATCTACTGGAAAAGAACAGGTAAGTTTCCTTGACCAACTTTCTGATTAAGATAATAGGCTGGTGCTGACGAATGGTAAAAATCCTGAGCAATCTAATTTCCAGCACATATACAATATGTGCACTCAAATATAGTTTTTAAAGAGAATATATAACTTGCAAGTGCTATATCATGAGAAACACAATAGGTCTATACCTGCAAGTGCTAGCTTTAATCCTGTTTCTATGTCAGGAATACTGGGAACCAGCACGCCTGGGGTGTCAAGGACATATATGCTAGGCTGATGAGCAATCTGCACAGAAACACTGAAATCATAAATATTAAATAGAGAAATACTGACAAAGAATCAAAGAAATATTGATAAAAATTGAGTATGGGAAAAATTGGAGTGGATAACCAACTCATTAATGTAAATTATGTCAAAAGAAAAATGTTTGCCTTTTCTATTCCACTAAAGGGAAAGGGTTAGTTGACGGATAGAGCTGGAGATTCAATATTTTCATAGCAAGTAGTCACTGAGAAAAGTAAATGCAGATGCACTCCACCTTGTATCCTGCGATATCTTGAGTAACACCAGGCAAAGGGCCCACTGTGGCTCTCTTCTTTTTCTCCCGTTCTATGTAGGAACCCAAACTTTCATTACTCATTTGAATGGCATTGAGATTGTGAGCATTGATAGTTAGCTTACACATTATGAAGGAGACAGGATACGTTGTTATCTTACCAGGAAAGCGTGATGAGGCAATTTGATAAATTGAGTTAATCAAAGCTGATTTCCCCACATTAGGAACACCAACCACCATAACTAGGAGGGTAGGTTCCCTTGAAATAACCTCCTTTAGTTTCAGCTCCACAAGTTCAAGAAGCTTTGGCCCAAAAACCAGCCGGGAAAAATCATTTTAACAAGAAACAAAATATAAACAATAGCACAAGAACAACATAGATTGAACTTCTTAAATGTTAAGTAATTTAGCAACTAAGCAAATAAAAAGAAGTCGCCTTAGCAGGGGAAGAGCATGATTTACACAAAAAGACAGAAAGATTCGAATTTTCTTTCCATGTAAAACAATAACACTATCAACTAACCTTCATGACAGAGCTCTTGCTGTGAGCATTTATAGGCAAGCAGTCTTGCTTGCAGGAATCAAAGTAATGAATCCATTTCTACAGAAACGAACAAGTAAAACATTAAAAATACTCATACTGAAGATAATAAGCACATGATGATGCAACAGAAAAAGATAATCATACATGCATAATGTTAGGATTTGCCAAATCTTTCTTGTTAAGAGCAATCACACGTCGCTTTCCAGAGAGCTGAGGCTGTAATTCTTCATTAGCTGATGATAAGGGTATCTGTGTTTGATCACCTATCAGACAAATAACAAGTAAAAACAGAGAAAGAGGAAGTTGAAGGAGTTACGTACACGAGAGTCGCGGACTTCAACGACGAGGTCAGCGAGCTTAAGGCGGTGACGAATGGCGCGGGTGGCGGCTGCCATGTGACCGGGGAACCAATTGATAACTCCGCCCTCTGCGTTGAAGCCCATGTCTCCAAGTCCCTTCTTTACCAAATCCTTTAACCCTCCCATGGCTAAAACCCCCTCAAAGCTCAAAACAAGGACAATGGAGCATAGAAGACCACAATGAAATCACACGCATGCTACCTCTCGGGGGCTCATATTCAAGCTGTAGTATGGGATTAAATGCCGGTTTCACATAGTCTTACGCAATGGACACGTCGGACTCGTTGCTAGACTTAGAGGAACGGCTAATCGTCGAACTATTACAAGTGTTGTGTGAGGAGGAACTCTACTGGCATCAACGAGCCAAATGTGAATGGATCTCAAAGGGTTACCGAAACATCAAGTTTTATCATACCATCACCTTAGCCAAAAGGATGAAATTGAAGATAGAACATCTTTTTGACGATTCGGGATCATTAGTGTCTGATCCAGAGCAACTGAGACTCTTAGTTAGGAATTTTTTTGCCCCATTATATGCTTTCGAAGTCGAGATTAGACATCCGTTGCCGAATTCCGGAGGTTTTCCCCTGCTTTCAGCGGAAAGGATTCAAGAGCTTGCATTTCCAATTCATGAAACTGAAGTTCAGAAGGCGGTTTTTTCCATGAATCTAAACAAAGTCACGGGAATTGTTAGGTTAATTGCGCTTTTCTTTCAAAATCAACGGGATAAGGTAGGATGGATCTAGAGATTCATAAGACGGTCTCAATTATGGGAAGGTACTTTTAAGTCATTCATATTCAAACTAATTTCTGCTTGAACCAATTAGGTCCCTTGTGAGAAGTAAAACTTTGAATTGTAGCTTTGAATTGAAGGTAATTCGAACCGGTAACTTCAGTTAAGTCAAAAATTGTAGCTTTTATTCAGGCCATTTTCTGACTAAAACGCCAGGAATAGGAATTGAATCAAAATATATTGGTATTAATTCCTAAAATCCTCGCTCCTACTAATCTAGCCTAGTTTAGGCCCATTAGCCTTTGTACGGCTCTCTATAAAGTTATCGCTAAAGTTATTGTGAATTGGTTGAAAGCCCATCTGGACTACCTTGTTGAGGAGAACCAATGTAGTTTTATTCATGGCAGACAAATTACTAATAATATTATTATTGCGCAAGAAGTCATACACTCGAGGCAAAAAAAGCAGGGGAAGCAAGGATATCTTGCTCTGAAAGTGGATCTAGAAAAAGCTTACAATCGGCTTTGTTGGGATTTCATTCAAAATACCTTAACTGATATTAGAATCCTGCATAATCTTATCCATGTCATTATATAGTGTGTGGCGACGGTGTCAATGCAAGTCGCCTGGCAAGGTACTCTATATGAATCGTTTAAACCATTCCGAGGCATTAGACAAAGGGATCCGCTCTTGTCCTATCTTTTTGTGTTATGCATGGAAAAGTTAGGGCACCTTATTTCACAGGAAGTGGGTCAAGGTCATTAGAAACCAATTAAATTAAGTCCCACGAGGCCCCTTTTATCTCATTTAGTTGTTTGTTGTCGATGACCTAGTCCTTTTTAGTGAAGCTATAGAAACGCAGACACGAGTGATCATAAGGACGTTGAAAACTTTTTGTCAAGTGTCAGGCCAGCACATTAACTTTTCTAAAACTTGGATATTTTTTTCCAAGAATGTTTCTCACACTACAACACGTCGCCTTAGCTATACAATGCAGGTTAACAGTACGAATAATATTGGAAAATATCTTGGAGTTCC
>JANIPM010000188.1:0-10381 GCA_027478405.1 Erythroxylum cassinoides
CTTCTTCAGTAGACTCAGGAAGGTATGCTTCACCTTATTGCTTCCTTTCTATGATTTTTCTTTATTTATTCTTTCTTTTTTATTTTTGCTTGTTATTCTGTTTGCTCTTCTATTAGTTTAGTGGTTGCGCTTTTACTTATATGCAACTGTGCCTTTTATTTCAAATTTTCCTTACTAGTTCGATTTGTGCATAAGCATTTACTATTGCTTTGCTTCTAATTGCATGCTAATTTTGAAATCTTTTAAATTTGACTTTGAAAACATTCCTTGAGGTTTGTTGTTAGTAAAGGATATCCCATACTGAACTCAACTTGATAAGTATAACCTAAACTTTCAAGCTAGTTATTTTCTCCTATTTGTCTTTACGGACCCTTCTTACCATTCAAGCCCTAGTCTTTTATAGTCATCACCTTTAGGTAATCTTTTGCATCACTTTTTTATTATCACGTCTGTATGTGAGTCTACCAAAAACAGCCTCTCTACTATGTAGGAGTAAGGCTGCGTATTATCAGATCTCCCAGACCTCGCTTTATTGCAGGACTTCCGATTGGATGTGATGATTTTTTAACTTTCCTGTATATCAATTTAAATTGATGTGTGAATTTTAGAATGAAAATGTGTATTATGGAGAATGATAATGTTATAAATGTCTGATGCCATATATGGTTGTGTTATTGAGTTACCTTTTTTGTTCAATAGGGGGTAACTATCATAAAAATAGAGAAAGTTCTGTTGAGATTTTTATAAATTGTAGTTCACTTATAATATTTTATTTTGATGCAAGAAAAGTCTATGTGCACGAAGCCTACACCCCGTCAGCTTTTTTTATACACTCACACTAAGAAAAATAACAATGTGACCTTCGTCAATACCTAATGTAGAGAACTAAATGTATATGAAATTTATGTTTTAATATTAATGCTTAATAATTATCACTTACTAACATAAACATTATCTTCTGAGAGGACCAAATACAAGAAACATTCAACAACAGTCTCAACAGTTTAAAGTTGCTGATGAGAGTCAAGCCTATCTTCATGTAATGGGTGATAGGGATCATCGTGGAAGGATATTCGACTTAGGTTCGTTTGCGAACATATGTTATTCACAATCCTCCATATCCAGTAGCAATATCTAGTTAGTG
Source organism: Erythroxylum cassinoides (assembly GCA_027478405.1). NCBI lineage: Eukaryota > Viridiplantae > Streptophyta > Magnoliopsida > Malpighiales > Erythroxylaceae > Erythroxylum > Erythroxylum cassinoides. Next base: position 1,145 of record JANIPM010000188.1, read on the forward strand.
GTCCGCACCCAATTAAAACCTTGAGCTTCGAAGTACAGTGGAGACTTTGACAGCTCATTTGCCACAGTTGATAAAGTACATAACTTGACTTCGTAATGAGGTAGATGAGTTAAAGGAGAAAGACAGCACCTCATCGCAGTAGTCAGAGCATTCGCAATCATCAAATGAATAACGTACTTGTAGTCATTTCGTATGAATTAAATACTTATCATATGCAAAATAATTTTTATTATCAATTAAGATAATTTTTACTTTATATTATCAATCAACGTTCTATTTTAATAAAATTAAATATAGAAACAAATCAAAATATTATCAATAGATAACTGATAAATATATAAATTATGCATCAATCGTAAGATTATCAAACAAAATTAAATAAGGAAAAAAATTAAAAAAATAATTTTAATAAATTTACCAACAAAAAATAAAGTTTGTCGGTAAAATCTATTCGAGATACCGACGGATAACCAGTGTCGGTAATTAATGTTATTGTTAACTTACTGATGGAATAATCCTGTCCGTCGATAATTAATGTTGTCATTAACTTTAAAAAAAACCCATTGACAAAGTGTTTGATTCATTGCATCAATAAGACTTAGGTATTCAGTCTTAAACTGTCTTTGTCTTTTAACTTTAAGTTTTCTGATTTCTAATTTGTTCTTTGCTTTCAAACCAACAAGTTTCTCCATCCGTTTCATGATTTCTTCATTTAAAATCCTTCTTGACACTGGTTTGTCAATGCGCGTTGGGCAACTTCCAATTCAAGAGGGCCCAGAGTCATATATGTAGCATCAACTCATTTACTTGTTTGACACAAGCAAACTACATGTGGTTTAAAAATCAACATCTGAGATAATCCAGTCAACTTTTTGGGACCTTTTAAGGAGGGTTCATCATTTAATTTGACCCTGAACTAAAAAAATCTACCCACTACGAGTTGTCTCTAATCTTCATTCGTCAGCCAAATGATCATTCATGACAGCGAACAAGGTAAAATCTGCAAACTGTGGCAAGTAAGCTATTATCTTATCACTTGTACCTCCGTAGGTTATCATAAAAAGTGGAAATCCCCCATCTAAGCAATCCTAATTTGGGCATCAAGTAGTTATCGTTCCAATGGGGTTTCACCAAACAATACAATTTAGGTAACTCCCAAGAGAAATTATTGTAATCTAAAGTAGCTTGTAAAAGCTAGTCTTATGTTCTTTATCTTTGTCTTACCTAAGCCTATACATAAATGCCAACCCGTAAGGAACTGTCTGGTTGATCTAACTGCCTTGAACTCTTTCTTAGTCGTGGTTGGTGAGTTTGAGGATTATAGTCCTTCCTATTAGTAGAACTCGTCAACCACATTCACAAATGCATATTTGGAAACTGTACAGGCAAGTTGGTGTAACACAGGAACTACAAAATGTGTGTAATGGCCTATAGCTAGCTAGCTGGCTACAGCCATGCACGTGTATCGTAAGAATGCTGGAGTGTCGGCATCGAATTGACAGAAAGATTTGGAAGGCAATCGGACATCTGATTATGACCCCAAACCACTTAAAAAATGAATGTACTAACTGAGACTTTGGTGTCATGTAACTTTCTCACATGCACCTAACTAAACCAAATGAATTGCGGCCTGCCACATCTTAAAAGCAACACTGACGTTACATTAACATGTCAGCTCACCAAAAATGCTCTGTGCTATGGCCTGTATTCATATGTAGCCGGTGCTTTTGGTCACTGTATATTATTACTAGTTTCAAGCATGCAATACGTAACAGAACTAAACTTTTGACCCCACGATTGGGTGATATCTGTAACTGCTTTTGTGATTGTAATTTGATGATGGGACAACCACATGAATAGGATTTGGAGCTGTAAGTACAAACACAAGAACAGGGTTGGCAGCTGTGAGTATTTGGCTATTTGCAGCTTCTGTCTGGTAAGAAATCAAAGCTGGCAACTGCTCTAACAGTTCGTATTCCTGAATCAACTAGTACAGTTCAGTGCCAGGCTTTCCTAGATCTGGTCAAGCTGAGTTTGTTCGTAAGTCTAACTTTGAAGTTGTTCAGTAGCCTAATCAAAATTAATAATTAGTATGACGGACTGCAACGTTCCACCTCTATAAACATGGTCCGAAAGTCAATCTTAAGCCTTTTCTTTTCCCTTAATCTTCTGTAGCTCTGTTTTACTATCATGATTAGTTTTACTAGTGCACTTTGGTCTTACGAACAGAACATGATGGGAATTAAAATTAATCACATCGTAATTGAAACAACAAGGCACTGCCGCGTGCACTTCACTTTAATGATGTGAGAGGGCAATTGCTTTTCCTTTCCAAACTAGGTACAGCAAAATCTACTGTTAAAGCTATACAGATTATAAATACTACGGACATATAACTTCACAGAGAGGCCTACAGAATGAGGCTCGCATGGGACTATCCAATACCTTAGACACACACATATATATATATTCGGTACCAAAATAAGCACTACTCGAGGGCCTGAAGCCAAAAACTTAAAAGAAAAAGATACGAAAAATCAGGAAATTTTCCCAACAGAAGGAGAGATATTTGCGATAACCCTGATCAGCAGTGCAGCAGCGTATATACAGTTATAAAGCCTTTTCTTTTTTAATCTTCGTTGATCTAAAAGAAAAAGAAGAATGTGTTGAATGGCGATCTAAGCTTTCTTATATTATTCTAATTGGTGATCAACCAGTGGTAGGAGTCTTGAAGAGGTCAAGACGTGTATCTCCCAACCTAAGAGAGTATGCTGCTTTCTTGAACTCACTCCAAGTAAAGGGCTTGTATAGACTTGGATTGTTTGGCGAGACTACTTCAGGGAGAGGAGAGATCCATGTGTTAAGCGATGGTGCTCCAAAGAACATCATTGACATCCTTGTCTTGTGTGAGTTGGCCAGTGCCCTGTGTCTCACGCTCACAAACCTCCCATTTGTTAGAACCTGAACAATTCAACATCGGTGTTAGAACTTCGGCCAAAGAAATGTTAGTAATAATCATCTTTTTCCTTGTTATTACTAACCTGCAAGGCGTCCCCAACAATCACGTAAAATCCAGCGGGGTCGGGAGGGACTGGGACCCAGAAACCATCTTGCAGCTGGATTTGGAGTCCTGCGACGTCGTTTGATCGGAGGATGGTCAACATTTGCGGGTCGGAATGCTCTCCAAATCCAATCGTTTTGGGGGACGGGTCCCACTCCTTGACCTCATTGACTGCGGGATAGTGATTAATCCTGATAAGTGAATCGCTCTGGACGTCCCTGATTAGCCTGCTCAACACGTGCTTGTCCAGGACCCACAAGCCCTCAGCCATTAGATCAAGAATCTCACATGTCAATTCTTTAACTGACTGCACGTAATCATTCGCTGCACAACTGCAAGATTTGTGAAGCCCTGTTACTTGGGGAGCACAATCAGGAAAAGAAATATGTTGCACCATTGGCTTATAATTGCAAGACTGAATTATGGATACATTATTCTCTCCGAAAGAAGCTTGTTACTAAGGTACTATGTATATCAGACTTAAGTAAAGACTGTATATTACTTCAATAGTAGGTCATTTTTAACATGGTAAACTTCTAACAGAAAAAAGAACAACATCAGTAAATTAATGTTGACTCTACAAAGCTAGTTCCTAAGATTGTTTCCTAAAGTATGGCGTTGTAGGGCCCATCTGATAAAACAAACATGTCCTTGTTTGGACAAAGTTGTTGACGGTACATAAAAGCAAAGCTAGGTCGAAACCAGACATCTTAGGAGAAAATATCGTTGTTAACCTCTACGTATATATGTTAGTGTTGCACGTGTAGTTTTTTGAGTTTTGACAGCTCTAAGTCCTAATTACACTCAAATTCAACTTCCATCGAAGGCTGCCTCTCACAACAACCGAAAAGGATATATCTATTGAATGAAAGAGAGCTAACTGAGATTAAGAAAAAGGAGATGATAGAACTAACTATCTCATGAAGGATGTGCAAAAGAATGGTCGATTTCAAGCGTCCATTCGGTTCTATTTTGGTGGGCAGAATTCTATATCATGTTGCAGAGTTCGTGGGATTAAAATAATCAAACCAAATTGATTACACATGATGAGGTAAACCATTTGAACATATTATAATGCCTAAAACAAGATTAATCAATAATTATAACTTGTATACTATGTGTGATTCAACCCTTTCTTTTTCATAAAGGGAAGATGTCATTTTCTAGGATACCAAGCCTTTTACACTAAAATATGTTCCATCATTTGATATAATCAATCTCGCTTATCCACCGGCCCTAGTTCCATAACTCAAAACTTCTTAATGAATAAAAACTACCGTTACTAAATCAAGGAATAATAAGGAAGAAAGCTGAAAATGAATCAACTCTCCAGCATAAACCACGCCAGCAACCTGCATGACTTTGATGAAACAACAACTAATGCCATTTTCTGCTGCAATCTCATTGTTTTTATCACCACTACTCTTTGCCTTCTGTGAATATAAAGCCTAAACTAATGGGAAAAGTGGGATTTTGCATGGATAAATAATATATCTCTGCCTTAGAGATAAAAACACAAGACAAATTACTGGAAATATGTACCTGAATTCTACAGGGTCATTGGAGATTGTTTCCGATCTCTTTGAAATGTACAGACGGTTGGCCTCAAGGAGAAGATATTCAAGCTCGCCAGTGTCGCCATTCCGACCAATGTTTTTGCAGCCATAACCAAAAGGATTTGCAGGTCCAGCGCGTTGCTTCTCTGAGGCTGGTTTGGAGAAAAAATCAACGGCTTCATCCTCCAACCTCTCTACGATCTCCTTATCAATCCCATGATTTGTGACCTTGAAAAAGCCGTACTCTTGGCATGCCTTAATGATCAACTCAATTACAACCGACCTATCCTGAGACAGATCAACAGTAGGGATCCCTACTGCCATTGTTTTCCTATTTCTGCCTGGAGTCGGAGAAAGCATTACCATTCTTCTTCCCTGTAAGCGAGAAAAGAGAAGCTGTGATCTTGAAGCAATTGAGTTTAGACTTTGAGCTTTAGAGGTATATATCTATGAATGTTTGGGGTGGTACACCCTCTTTATATACTTGCCTAAGGAGGCTGTAGATGTATATACGATCATTTTTAATAGGTCGTCATGGACTTAGTGTCTACCGAAAATTAACATTATTTTAATTGATAAAAAAAATAAAAAACAGAATATACGAATCATATGGTAAACCATAATCCGTGGACCCCAAGTAAATGTTTGTCTTGCGAGGTAGAACACTTTGGGTTAATTAAGGTTATAAATTAGTACGGTGAATTTGGGAGATGTAGACTTTGTAATGTATGACAGTCCAAAGCAGAACATTAAAGAAAACCAGAAGGATTAAAAAAAAAAAAAGGAGAAGAAAAGTCTTATCTTCACGCACGCAGAAACTGGGCACGTGGCTGGGCGAATAGTGAGAGGTTGGGTTTCATATATATGGTGAGAGGTGGCTTACATTAGGTAGGGAGGAAGTTGGGGCCAACCTGGTAGCGGCTGTTTGTCTCCTCTAATTGTCAATTTCTGGCAATAAACCTCATTGGCCCTCTTCATTTACACTTGACGTTTTCCTTTCTTATGTGTAGTTAAGCACAAGTTTTTTAATTCAGATGGAATTTAATTGTCAATTCATGTTCAAATTAATTATAACTGCATAACAATATCCAAGATGTAATTAAATAAAATCATAGATTGTTTAGGACCTCTGTGATTCCGCCTTCTTATCTGTATCCATTGACAAATGAAGGAATATTATATGAACTTACCGAATCATAATAACACATAAATGCTTCATCAAAATCATCTCAAATTGTCTTTGGTGATTCCGACAATGCATTTTATATTTACGAGATTGGAAAACTTTCCTTAGACCGTTCGATAAAGTTTTGATCGGAAATTTCTTAGTACGTATGATATATGCAACTCCAAGGAAAAGAAATGGTCAAGTAATACCGTTGTTTATGAACTAAGGGGTGTCGAACTAAACAAGAAAAAGAAGACTGCAAGAAAACATAAGGCTATGTACATGTGTTTACAAGGCCAATTAAGGCATAATCGGGTGAGATTCGTTGGATTAACGTAAAAGCATCTACGTATATACGTGTAGTGTGAAAAGAGAACAGCGTAAATAATAACATAGTTTACCTTGTGTGAATCGTTTTTATAATTGTAGCTGCTGCGTCATGCATGGTTTATCTCTTTTTCTAGAAAAAGAACGATTCGAATCGTTATTTCTTGCAGGACGGTGAAAGCAACCATTGTATGGAGGTATACATTCCATGCGATCGGGACTCGAGACAAACATAAAGGAGCTTTATTACATTCTCCAATAAAGTAACGTATAGGACTAAACAGTACGTGAGATTGTAACACAACTTCGTGTAAGCACGAAAATATGGCGAAATTTTTTATTAACACAAAATGAAACAACTCTAAGAAAACACAGCGAAATGAAGTTTTACCACTAAATTGGACACGATTATTATGAAATTAAAGATACTCTTATAAGTCAAATACTAATTAAATTGTCTTATTAACACAATTAGGGATTAAGCTTGGCCCAAATCTAAGTCCAACCTAACCACTTATGCCTGAGCTCGAGTCTAATTCGGCCTAATCTGATTTTATTTATTAATTAATTAAAAATAAAAATAACATCAATTTTTACAAAAATGACATTATTTTTCTTATAATTGTCAGACCTTGGATTTGGATAGTTTAAGCCTGAGACTTAATTTTTTAAAAATAATTAGACTCAAAAATTAGTCGATCCAAGTTTGACTCGTTGATCTCAAGCCAGATCCGGGATGAACGCAACACAATAACTTGGTAAGAATCCCAATACTGACTTGATAAGATACCTAGTACTCACAAGTTTAATGTGAAAACACCTAATATAAGAATCAGATTGTCTCAAAGTCAAAAATGATAGTTTCTCAAAATCAGAAATGGTAACATGCTTTCGGTGATTGATGAATAAAAATTAGTGGCTTGTTTTTCGATGAATTTCGGTACAGCTGGCCTTCACCTTCACCCTCACCCATTGACTTCTCTATAAAAGAGAAGCAACAACAACGGAAGAAGGTGTGAGAAGAGAGCAGAAGATTTCTAGTGTAAGAAAGAGCAGAAAATTTTCCATAAGCGAAAAGAGAGCAGAAGATTTCTAGTGTGAGAGAGAGCAGAAAATTTTCCAGAAGTGAGAAGACAACAGAAGATTTCTAGTGTGAGAGAGAGCAGAAAAATTTTCAGAAGTGAGAGAGAGCATAAATTTCTAGAGGGAGAGAGGAAAAAACATTTATATTTTTTTTGTTTTCTCTTCCTAATAGGAATGAGTGAGCTTGGGTTAATTTGGGTCTTATGAGAAATTGAGTGATAAACACTATTGTATGTTTTCATTGATTATATTGAAATACTCAGTCGTCTCCAAACTGGACGTAGGCATTGCTGAATCAGTATAAAAATCTTGATGTTCTTGTTGATGTTTTATTTTTCACTCCAAAATTTATTAATATTTATGCACAGCAAGTGGTATCAGAGCTCTAATTTTTTAGACTGGAGTGTTATAGGAGTGAAAATCTGTTGAAGCTGCAATGTCGGTAAATATTATTGGTGAATAGTGTCGGTGCTACAGTTTTCGTGAATAGTGTCGGTGCTACAGTCCCATGAACAGTGCTAATGTTACAATCCCTGTGAACAATGCTGGTGCTACAGTCCCCGTGCATAATGCTTGTGTTACAGTCCTGTACTACAGTATTGTGAATAGTATCAGAACTACAATTTGTGTGAACAGTGATTACAAACAGTACGTATTTGTGAATAGTAGCCAGTAGATGGTTGGAGATAAAGACGAGCCTTTTAAGAAGGAATAGATATCGTCATCGTCGACACCTACATCCAATAGACATCCAGTCGCTACTATAAGGTTAGAGGTTGATAAATTCAATGGCTCTAATAATTTTGGTATGTGGCAATGTGAAATTATGGATGTATTGTATCAACAAGAATTAGATATGGTTTTGGAAGATAAACTCGAAGATATGGATAACAAGCAGTGGATACAAATTAATCTCCATACTTGTGTCTCTATTCGATCATTCCTTAATAAGGAGTTGAAATATCTTTATATGAAAGAAACTTCTGCTAAGGAGTTATGAACGAAATTAGAGGAAAAGTATATGACCAAAAGCGTAGAAAATCCGGTCTTTTTGAAGAAGCGACTTTTTTTTTTCAATATCGTCCAGGTATTTCTATGCACGAACACCTAAATAATTATAATAATATACTTGCTAATTTAGCAAACCTTAATGTAAATTTTTTTGATGAGGATAAGGCACTCTGTTTGTTAAATTCATTGCCTGATGATTATGATCATTTTACAACTACTTTGTTGTATGGAAAATTCGAGGTAAAATTTGATGAGATTTTTGTGGCATTGGTGAATCATGAGTGTCGTAAGAAGGAACTGAAGATTCACGATTCACAAACTGAGACACTCACTGCAAGGGGACGAACAAAGGAAAGAAAACATGGAAAGCTAGAAAAATCTCGTTCAAAGTCACGAGGGAAGTTTCCTGTTAAAGATGAATGTGCCTTTTATCACCAAAAGGGTCATTGGAAGAAAGACTGCCCCAAATTGAAGAACAAAGAGAAGGAGAAAGTGGGTTTTGTAGCAAATATTGCAAAATCTGGAGATGATGATTCCAAATTTGCTTTGACTAGTTCATCAGCTGATGGTCACTCCAAGGAGTGGATTTTGGATTCAGGTTACATTTATCATATGTGTCCCATTCGGGAATGGTTCTCTAACTTCCAAGAGCTGGATGGTGGAGTTGTTTTGATGGGAAGTAATAATACCTACAAAACACAAGGGATAGGCAAAATCTGTTTGAAGATGCACGATGGAACAGTCAGAGAATTAAGTGATGTTCGATATGTACCGGATATGAAGAAGAATCTTATCTCATTAGGAGCATTGGAATCCAAGGGTATCAAGATCACCATGGAGGGTGGAGTTCTTAAAGCTGTGTACGGGCACTGGTGGTGATGAAAGGTACAAGACGAAATAACTTGTATTTTTTGCAGGAGAGTACAGTTACTGGTGGAGCAGCTATCGCTGAAGCTGCTAACATAGATAGCTCAGACACTACAAGGTTATGGTATATGCGTCTTGGGAATGCTGGTGAAAAACCATTGCAA
>JANIPM010000193.1:0-12582 GCA_027478405.1 Erythroxylum cassinoides
CTGAGCTTTTCAGGTAGAGAAATTGACACTCCCTGTTAATTTTATAGGCAACTGAAATGCTGGGTTGAATTGAAAGACAGTAGTGATTCTAGTAGTGTGATCAGCATTGATGACGAGAGTGGTGCAGTGGTCCATTGAGATGTATTACCTGCAAGAGCATAGTCAAGAAAAGAAAACAAAAATAGATCAGGCTCTTTGGAGCTTTATAGCTCTGATACCATATAAAGAACAAGAGTGAAAAGAATTCTGTCGTATCTCATTCAATTACTAAACAAATGTTTAAATACAATTATGCATTAACAAACCTGTACATGAAACTCCTAATATCAAGGAGAATAATCAGAATAAAAAATCTAAACAACTAAGATGTTAAATTACTGCAGATTCTGGTATATCTACAATTGAACTACTGCAGATTCTGGCATATCAACAATTGACATGGTCAAAGACCATATTCTATGGTACAGATAAGGGTCAATACTTGTACACTTTTACTCTGGAATTTGTTTCTCTAGATTCTCATAGTTTTTGCTTTATTAATCTGTACAATTAACCTGCCTAGACTACAGAGCCAAAGTGCCTATCAAGAAAATGGATGGACTCTGAATGTTCCCTTCAGATCCTCTGTACCCCATAAACCCTGGATGGGAGGATAACAGAGGGCATAGGATGAGAGGGGAACATAGGGCACAGGTTTATTGGGTACAAAGGAATAGGTCCTTGAATGTTGTTACCTTTTAGATCAATCTTGTCCTTGTCAATCTAGGCTGCTGATAAGTTGTCCACTGATGGTGTTTGATTAATTAAAACCTAAACTCAGACATGATTGGAACTAAGTACTGAATCAGGAGTTATGGATGGACTCTGAATGTTGTTACCTTTTAGATCAATCTTGTCCTTGTCAATGTAGGCTGCTGATAAGTTGTCCACTGATCGTGTTTGATTTATTAAAACCTAAACTCAGACATGATTGGAACTAAGTACTGAATCAGGAGTTACTCATTTAGTCTTGCAAACTATAATAAAACAGAAGAGACCCTATTCAAGCAACACCAAGAAAGAGCATACTCTAGCATCAAGCAATAAGATCCCTAGTTGGATCCACATATTATCCGCAGTGGCCACTCTTACAGGACCCTTCTTCCCATTTAAATCGCTTCCTCGTCTCTAACGCCGGCCCGCTTATCTCTGTCTCACTGTCCTTTGCACTGCATCTCCAAAAGATCCAGACGGGTGTTGAATAAAGAAGATTCGTTTTATTCCAAAACGCTTGACGGGGTGTCTGACAGTGAATTAACTAATCAAGATGCATGACCAAGTGAGCCATACGTGTGTACTCTTTCTAAAGCTGTTATGTTTCCGAGGTTGCTGTATTCTTTAAGCCTTTTGGAAATATTCCTTCGCTTGGAAAGGATCCATCTTTTTCTCGATATGAATTGAAATATGCATGAAATCGGAGCTAAAGCTGGTGAAAGTTAATTGAATTATTTTAGGACATGACAATGGGGATATCTAGTTGTTGGATATGCGTCAACAAATATTTATTAGTCCCACAATTATTTCATTAAAAATTTTAAAGGTTGGTTTTTAATTAATTAAAATTTCCAACACTAATTAAAGAATTTTAAAAGACTTCAAAAATACTTTATAAATACAGGAGAAAAATTTATTCATTCCAATTAAAAGAAAACTTCAATTAGAGTTTAAATTTTTTTTGACAAGTTATTCATATAGTTAAAACTAAATACGCATGCTTACAAAATTGTATGAGTAGAAGTTTTATCAGACCTATGGTCTCATAATTTTTCTTGAAGGTTTTCCACAAAAAACATATTATTTTCTTTTTCTCCCTTATTTTCATATTATTTTAAATGTCCATTTTAATAATATATAGAGAGAAAAATAAAACTTTCACTTTATTATGCTTTTTCTGATAGTGGTATCAAAATTTTGGTTTAAAAAAGTCATTTTCTTGTGTGAATTAAGATAGAGGATTTGATTAATCATGACAATAACATGTTCAAAACAATGAAAAATTATTTATATTATAAGCCAATGAATGAGGATTATTTGTATTGTATAGGTTTATATGAGCCAATTATTAATGCTAACAAGCCAAATAGAAAGAATGATAATGAATGGACAATTATCAAATCAAAAAGCGATAGTTATGATTCGAAAATACGCAGATCAATATTTGTTCAAAAATGTTTTGAATTACACAAAGGATTGTCAATCATGATTAAAGCTTAAATGAATGATTCAAAAGAAGATGCCACACAATAAGGCACATCTTATGAGACAATTGATGAAGTTGGAATATAAAGATTCACAAAGCGTTTGAAGAGTTTTAGGGGACTTTTCAATAAGTCATCAAAGATAGAAATGACCATTGATGATGTGCTACAAATGCTATTTCTTCTCAGTTTGTTACCAAAGAGTTGGGATATACTTGTTGTCAGTCTCAATAACTCTATTCCTAATGAAAAACTCTTCTAAATGAAAAAGCTAGAAGAAAAGAACAATGTTTCACAGGGATTCAAAGGCAAATTTGTGAATCTTTATAAAGCTTAAGGTTAGTCAAGAAGAAGATCAAAGTATCATTACAAACTTGTTTGCTATTATTGTAAAAGTCGGGCTATAAGAAATCTGAACGTTGAATCTTTAAGAGAGACTAAAAGGCTAAAAAAGTTAAGCTAAATCAAAATGAACAAAAGAAAGAAGAAGATAGAAATACCACTATTATAGCTGCAGAAGAAGATGTTTTCTTCATTCATATTAAAGTTTATCTCTATCTGACCCATAGTGATAACTTTTAGATTGTTGATTTTGATGCCTCCACTCATTTTAACTCACATAAAATTTTCTTCTCAACCTACGAATATAAAGATTTTGGAACTGTAAGAAAGGGGAATGAAAACATATTTTAGATTATTGGCTTAAACTATGTCATCTTAATAATAAGCTTAGGTTGCGAGCTTATACTAAAGAATTTAAGATATGTTCCAAATATGTACCTCAATCTTATTTTAGTATAAAACTCGACGATGATGGTTTTAAGAGTCGTCATGATAATAAAATTGCAAGCTCACTAAAGGTAATTTGAATGTGGCTCAAGGAAGAAAGGAAGGATCTTGGTATATGATGCAAAGAAAATTAGGCAAAAAAGGAGATAAATTTTGCTACTGATTATAAAGCCTTAAAGTTAAGGCACAGAAGGTTTAGAAACATAAGTGAAAAATGATTACAAATCTTTGCTCGAAAGGGGTAAAACTCTTGATCCTTTTACTGATTGTTTAGTTGAAAAACAACAAAGTTTCATTTTGGTAAACTTGTATATCCCACTAAAAGAAAACATACTATTAATTTGATTCATATTAATATTTTTAATGACCAAAAAATCACTTGTTGGTGTCTAAAACTTTGTCACTTTTATTGATTAATTCTCAAGAAAAATACGGCTATTCTTATTAGAATCAAAGGAACAAGAAATTAAAGCACTTAAAATGTTCCATGCTAAAGTGGCATGAGACTGTTTAGAAATTAAAGTGTAAACGAGCTAATAGTGGTGGAGAATATCAAGGTCCATCAGATGAATGTTGTAGATCTTACGGTATCAGACTTAAAAAGACACCACCTAAGATATTGCAATTAAGTCATATTACCAAAAGAATAAATTATATTATTGAAGAAAAAGTTTATATATGTTTTGTCATGCCAAGCTATCCAAGTTATTCTATGGTGAGGTTGTAAAGACTATCATGGACAATATCAATCTTTCACTATTAATTCCTTTGGATGGAGATATCCTAGAGGCAGTTCGGTATGGAAAGTTTCTTATAACCATTTAAAAGTATTTAGGTTTCAAGCATTTTTTTCATATTATTGAGGATAAATAAGTTAAGCTTTATACAATGATCAGATGGTGCATTTACCCTTTGATGTCAAAAGATGAATTTGGATATCGATTATAGGATCCTATCAACAAAAAGGTTGTCATATGTAGAGACATGTTTTTCAAGGACCAAAGAATTGAAGAAAGTAGAGATTGATCTTATTGAACCTATAGAGCCTTAATTAACATAATCTATTAGGGAGAGATGATCTTTTACTAAATATTCTCCATATAAGCATATGACTATCATTAATAAGGGAGAGCTCAAAATTATAGAGAAGCTATAACTGAAAAAGGTAGAATGGGAGAAAGTTATGCAAGAGAAAATGGGATCTTTGTATGAGAATCATATATACGATCTTAGTAGAATTACTTAAAGGAAGAAAATCATTTAAAAATAAATGGGTATATAGACTCAAAATAGAAGAGAATAGTCTAAACTAAGGTATAAGAGACTAGTTATAATAGGGTACAGTTAGAAAAAAGACATTGATTTTGAAGAAATATTCTCTTTTGTGGTAAAAATATCGTCCATCCAAGTAGTAATTGGTCTAGCAACCAACTAAGACTTAGAGGTTGAGCAACTTAATGTTGAAATAACTTTCCTTCATGGTGATCTTGAATAAAAGATCTATATGGAACAACCTAAAGGACTCCAAGTTTTAAGAAAATAAAAGATGGTCTGTTGACTAAAGAAGAGTCTCTATGATCTAAAGTAAACACCAAGGAAATGGTATCAAAATTTTTACTCATTCATGGCTAAGCATGATTTCAAGAAAATTCTCACTAACCAATATGTATATGTGAAGAAATATACTAAAGTTGATTTCATTATACTTTTACTTTATATAGCTAACATGTTAATTATTAGACATGATGATGAGATGATTATTGTTTTAAAGAAAGCTTTGAGTGAATTCTTTGTCACAAAGGATTTAGGATTAGTAAGACAAATTCTCAGAATAAAAATTTCTTGAGACATGTTGAAAGTTGCGGTTATCCTAAGCGATATTTAATGAAAAAGTACTAGAGATTCTATATGCACAGAGTCAAACTTGTGTGCACACCTCTTGCTTCACACTTTAAATTGAATTTAAAACCAAGTACATATGAAATAAGAATGTAAGAAATAAGGAAGATTTCACATTCATTTGTGGTAAGCAGCCTTATGTATGCCATATTATACACTAAGCCTAATATTGTCTATCAGTAGATTCTCATCTAACCTAATAAAAGAACATTAAATGGCAGTAAAATAGAATCTTTGATACCTCTAAGTAACAAATAAGATATGTTTGTATTTTGCTAAAGGAAAGTTTGTGTTAGAAGGTTGCATAAATGTAGACTTAGTTGGAGATCATAGTTCTAGAAAATCAACCTCAGGATAGTTGAGTACTTTTATAGGGAGAGCCATCTTATAACACTCCAAACTACAAAAATGTGTTGCCTTGTCAACAATTGAAGATAAATATATCACATATGATGAAGCTTTCAAGGAGATGCTTTAGATGAAAATCTTTTTGTTTGAATTGATCTAAGATCAAGAAATGTTTGTGTTATAATATGACGATCAAAGTGCTATTGACTTAGTCAAGAATCCAACCTTTCACTCCTAATTAAAACATATTGATGTTTGTTATCATTATATATGAGATATATTAAAAGAAAAGCATTTATAGCTCGATAAAGTTCACACAAATGATAATTTGATCTGATGTATATTATCAAGGAGCCAGTATGATGGTTCCCCCGAATTAAATCGAGAAGGGGGAGCTTTATTAGATCCTTTTATAATTGTGAGTTAATAAATATTAATTAGTCTTTGAATCACTTTATTTGGAATTCCAAAAGTTAGTCATGCAAAAAAAAATGTTTGTACATTAAAAATCTCCAATCACTAATTGAAGTAATTTAAAAGAGTTCACATGCCTTTTATAAATTAGGGGAAAAGAGATGTGCTTTATCAATTCATTTCAACTAAGAGAGAAATTTACTTAGAAGAAAATTGAGAAGTTTATATTTCTCAACCTTGAGTGTGTGTTTCTCAAAATTATGTAAGAGAGATTATAATTGTAATTATACTTTGATATAGTAGAAGTTTTATTATATATATATGATCTTGTAGTTTTTTTTTCTTGTTTTAAGGAATTTTCCACATAAAGTTCTAATGTTTTTCTTTCACTTGCTTATTTACTTTCATATTATTTTGAATATTCATTTTAATTATACAATACATAAAACTGTAACTTTCAAATTATTACTTTTTCTAACACAAGTTGTGTTCTCATTGATTAACAATCATTTTTATGACTTTATTAATTAGGTCATGATAGCTCCTTATAGCACTCATTACACGACTATTCTCTGTATGTTTTATTACATTAAAGGTACTTGTTTCATGGTCTTCATTATTCTAGCTCATCTGATCTTCAGTTATGAGGTTATTTAGATGTTGATTGGACTTGTTGTTTCACATATTATTAGTCCACTACTAGTTATTGCTTCTTAGTTAGTGATTATTTCTTGGTATAGTGAGAAGCAAACCATTACACGACTATGAATAAATGTGTGTGCAAAATAAATGTGTATGTCACAATTAAATTATAAATCAAATGTACCCAAAAATGCCAATGAATGCATATACAATCATATGAGTGTGCAAAATAAATGTGTATGTCACAATTAACTTATGCATGACGTGTATTTTCCTAATTTCTTAATAATTTCTCATAATTTACTATTCTAGCTTTAACATGGGTATCAGGATGTTACAATCTTACTTTTATTGGTCAGTTACATGAACTTGATGCTAATATAACCTTTTGGAGTCATGGTTGTACTGTGAAGGATTTATAGATGAGCAAGGTTCATAGGATAGGACGTAAGGTTGGTCATCTATTTGAGCTTGTTTTTCTCTAAAGACCATCAAGAGTAGTCGTTATTGTCACTTCTTCCAATATTTGACACTTATTTCTCAGTCATATTTCCTCTTTTAAATTAAGACCTTTGATTTCTAGTTGATGTCTAGGATATGTTAAACGTGATCAATTTGAATGTGTTCATGTCAACTTTCAAAACTTTATGCTTTTCCATTTAGGCAAATTGGAAAAAATGACCCTAAGTTTTGCTTCTAAATATAAGTTAAACCTTAATATTTCATAGTGTTCAAATTAAACCCTATCACTTTAAAATTGTTCAAATTAAACTCTATATTAATAGAAATAATTATTGGAATATGAAATTGTCAGATTTTTGCCAAAAATTTATAATATTTTAATTTTATTATAGGTCTTATTGAGCCATGTGGTGTTTACAAGATATTATAGGACCCAATTATTTAAAATTAATTATTAAAATTACTAAATTTAATTTAGCTTTACCTAAATTAATTAAAATGATTAATTTTATTAGCTATTAATTAACTTAAGTAAAAAACCTTAAATCTAAAATCCTTAAATTTACATCCCCTCACCTTTGCTTACCCTCACCGTTGTTTATTACTTACTTAGTTCATGATACAATCTATTTAACGTTTCATTTACAACTTCATTTTCTTTGAGTAATCAATTATTCTTTCCATTCAAATTTTTAGATAATTTCAAGGTTTTTTCAAGATCTAAGCAAATATCATCAAGTTTCTCTTTCATATCCTTGATCATTTCAATAGCCAAATCAACAGAAGCAACAACCCGCTTAACAACATCCATAGAATCATGATCCCTAGTTAATAAAGTGGAGATTGAGAATCCCACAGAATCACCAAGCCTTTCCATTGCTTTAGAAATTCAACTAATAGTAAAATCCCATTCTTGCTTAGCTGCTAATGTCTTTTTAGTCGTCTCCTTTCGGAATGTTTGTAATTAATCAAAAAGTGTAGATGTCATCTTAGGGCTTTGTTTCAAGTCATGCAATTGATTTTGTAATTCTTCAATTTTTGATTTATAATGAACCATCTTTTCTTCGAGCACATTGTTTTCTACTTTAAGAGTGGTGTCATGCTGCTTTAAGGTTTCATAAGGAACCTCGTCCTCCTTGGTCTTTTCTTCAACAACCAACAAATTTTGCTTTAGATTTTCATAGAGGGAAGTGACTATGCAACTAAAATACTAAAACAAAGCTATAAAGAAATGTATAATCAATTTGCTAATATAATTTAAACTTAATTTTCTTGTAACATTAAAATATTTGCATGAATAATGCTATGGGGTACAGAGACACTATCCTTTATCAAATTTTTACTACTCATGCTAGTGTTTTTCATTGTTCTTATCTTGGCACCTCTCAACATAATGGTTGTATAGAACATAAACACAAGCACATTCTAGAAATTATTCGATCTTTCCTTGTGTCATCTTCTTGTCCCTAATCTTTCTGGGGTGAACCCACTCTTATAGAGGTTTATACAATTAATTTTATCCTTTCTCCTGTCTGACACAAAATATCAACCTTTTAAAAATTATTTATAATAATATTTCCTAATTATCACATTCTTTAAGCTTTTTGGATCTACTAGTTTTATCCATCTTTAGTCATATGAATATACTATATTAGAACCTCGAGCCTGATTGTAATATTTATTAGGATATGACATTAAAAATAAAGGTTATTGGTGTTGGAATCATGTTTCTCAACGTATTTATATTTTCCGTTGTATTGCTTTTTAGGAACATAAGATATTTTCTTCATTATTTGCCTCTAGAGTCACTTCATCTCCTTCCTTCCTTTCAGATTCCACTTATATTTTATTTTCTAATGACTCTTCTACAAGTTTAGATTGCTTATATTGTTTTGATCCACCTCCATCTGCATATGAAGATCTTCCTCCTATGGATGTTCAAAATTCTTCTCCTACTATTCAGTCTTATTTTAATCCTTCACTTAGTTATTCTTCTCGTATAAGTCAACTTAATGTCACTATTTGTAATTATCGTTATTATTTTGTTCCTTTTCTCTTTATAAGCCTTTTACTTATCATAAGGTCAGTATGACTCCTTTATGATGGAAAGTAATAGAAGAATAACTTATTGCACTTACTTCTTCTTATACATAAGATTTGATTATTTTACCTATGGATAAATTTGTAGTTGGTTGTAAATGGATTTATAAAATTAAGACTAAAGCTGATGGTTTATACTGCTCGACTTATAGCTAAAGGTTTTATTTAAAAGTATGAGATTGATTATAAGCTGACTGTTGCTTTTATAGTCTATATCACTTCTAATTATAATTGGAATTTGTTTTAGATGGATGTCGAGAATGAATTTTTAAATGGAGATCTTATTGAAATGTCTATGATCATCTTCTAAATAAAGTCTTGTTCTTTTAAAAGGATTTTGTATGAAATTAAACAAGCTCCTCATACGTGATTTGCTAAATTCAATTATATTATTTGTAGTTTATTTTCTGATCCAATCCTTATTATCACACATAATTTCTTTGAGCCAAGTATTATTTTGTTATTATTATATGTTGATCACATGATCATTATTGGTGATGCTACACAAAGTATTCATAATATTAAGAACTTCCTTAGTTGCCAATTCGAGATAAAATTTTTTGGGCATTTGAGTTATTTCTTGGGTCTTAAGATTATTTTTGATTCTACAGGGTATTATGATCTTAGATTAAGTATGCCACTAACCTTATCTGTCTTGTAGGTCTTACTGATGATAAAATTGTCCACTCTTATTAAAGCTAATAATCATTTTTCTGCTTATAATGGCTCTCATCTTCCTAACTTTACTTTATATTATCAACTTATTGGCAATCACGTTTATCTTATTGTTGCTCGTCTTGATATTACTTATGCTGTTCATATTATTAATTAGGTCATGATAGCTCCTTATAGAACTCATTACACGACTATTCTTTGTATGTTTTATTACATTAAAGGTACCTGTTTCATGGTCTTCATTATTCTAGCTCATCTGATCTTCAGTTATGAGGTTATTTAGATGTTGATTGGACTTGTTGTTTCACATATTATTAGTCCACTACTAGTTATTGCTTCTTAGTTAGTGATTATTTCTTGGTATAGTGAGAAGCAAACCATTATCTCTTAATCTAGTGTCAAAGTTGAATATCAAGCTTTTGTTGATATTACTTCTAAACTTCTATCGATTTACTGGTTACTTTAGAGCGTGAGCATTCCGTCTTCATTTACTACTCCTTTTAATTGTGATAATTGAAGTATTAAGCAGAATGAAATATTTCATAAATGCACAAACATATATTGAAAACAATTGCTGCTTTGTGCATCATTGTGTTTATCATTATATGGTTGATCTTGTTTATGTCTTTTCTCAAGACTAGATTGCTAATATGTTCTTAGATTTGGTGATCTCGCTTCCAAATTCAATCTATTAGCTTTTTTTTACCACTTTTAATTTAAGGGAATGATAATATGATAGTATATATTATAATCTATATAAATAATCTCTAAATGCTTCGTTATTTAGACATTAATTAAGTTATTCTATATTTAATATTTTTCTTTATTTAATTGCTAATTAAATTACTTTATACTTAAATTTATTTTTAATTAGTCTAACAATTAAGAAAGGTATAAAGAGATTATGAGCTCGACTAAATTACCGGATTCCTAGTTACCAATTTAGTTTGGTTATTGTTGTAAGTTTTG
This sequence comes from Erythroxylum cassinoides, assembly GCA_027478405.1. Lineage (NCBI taxonomy): Eukaryota > Viridiplantae > Streptophyta > Magnoliopsida > Malpighiales > Erythroxylaceae > Erythroxylum > Erythroxylum cassinoides. The sequence goes on from JANIPM010000193.1 coordinate 10,536, forward strand.
TAATCCGATTTTTTAAAGAACATCAGTAAGCAATTCTCCTGCCATAGGTTAGCACATTCATGCTTCATGACATTCTTTATTACCTTGGTAGCTGCGCTCTTATTCTTGAAAACAATATATTCCAACAATAATGTAGACAGTATTTTGTTTTGTTTCGAAAGAAAACATATCTCACCTAACCTCTGAGGTTGGTCTCTACTGCCTTATCATTTCTGGCTCCCATGTTCCTTTTTCATGGAGACACAAAAGTTTCGAGTATGTAGACCAACCACATTTTATGTCTGAGTTTGGAATCGTCTGTTCCTTTTATTCTAAGACCAACCCTATTCTATCACTATCTAATCACAAATTTTGTTGAGACCCATTAAAAATTGTGGCTATGCAAGGATGGCATAGTGGTCTTGGATAAAAGTAATAGAAGAATGTAGGGTTTTAATCCCTTTAAAGACATGAATCGTTCATATCAAATCATCAAGAATTAAATAAAAGTGAAAGCATACCCGAATCCATTATGAAATATGCACAGGAGTCTTACAGTTTGTCTTCCAAATTAGAACATAGCCTTTTTTTTAGAGTTTTCCCTAACTCTCTGTTTTTTCTTTGATGTTGGGATGTCAGAAAGAATTATACGTACATTTAATTTGGGGACCATATCCACTTTTATTAGGGTAATATCCTAATCTAATTTTTAGTTTGGCCCATTATAAAACTAGAATTAGAAACCCAGTCTCTATACATATAAAGCCCACACTTAAAATAGATACATAAAGACCAAAATACCATAATCATATTAGACCACTTTAATTAATTAGGCTCAACTTTATAGGGTAGCCTTTATACACAATTATATACATATAAGTCCACATGTTTGATTAAAAATCCTTATAATCTCATACTTGGGCTATATGTGTTACCTTAAATTGTGTATTAACTTTATGAATACTCATAATTTTGCTATTATTACTGTATGCATACCCAAACAATCTGGTCCATCAATCATACCAACATAGGATCAAAGCGGCTTTTGTTACATTTAGCGTAAGTAGACCCATCAATGGTCACATATGCTGATATAACCAAATGACATGGATCAAGCATAGATGTGTAGCATGGAAGTTATAAGCAATGTGATCTTAGTGTGCTTATTTCCAATTGGTCCAACCTTATGCTTTAATGAGATCAATCTTAAATAAGTTTAGAGACAAAATAAAGCAAATATCTTAAAGCTGAAAATAACCTCGAAAAAATTAACCAAAAATTGTATCCAAAATGACAGTGAAAAATGTCTAATATGAAAAACATCTATAATACAAACCCCCACTAAAACTATATATCCTGAAAAGATGCAATGCCTATATGAGCAGTATGCTCATGAAAGACCTTGGGTGGCACTCCTTTAGTAAGCGGATCCTCAATCATAGAGTTTGATTCTATGTGTTGTATAGACAACTGTCCACTCTGGACTCTCTTTTTAACAATTAGGAACTTGATGTCAATTTGCTTCGACTTTCTTGAGCTCCTATTGTTATTAGAATATAGCATTGCCGAGTTATTATCACAAATAACTTAATTGGTCTTTCAATAGAGTTTACAATGCACAGCCTCGTGACAAAGTTTTGTAGCCATATCCTGTGGTTGGATGCCTCATAACATGCTATAAACTCCATTGCCAAAGTGGAAGAAGTTATAAATGTCTACTCAGCACTCTCCTAGGAAATAGCTCCTTCAGCAAGCAGATAGACATAACCCAAAGTGGATCTCCTACTATCTTGGCATCCAAAAAAATCGAAATCAAAATAACCAATAATCTCTAGCTTATCCGATTTTCTATATGTGAGAAAATAATCTTTCATTCTCTACACATCCCATTTTGGTACTTTCCAGTGATCCAATCCCAGGTTAATTAAATATCTCCCTAGCATTCCAACAATGTATGCAATATCTGAATGCATACAAACCTGAGCATATAGTAGACTTCCTACAGCCGAAGCATAAGGAATCTTCTGCATTTCCTTAGCTTCAAAGTCATTCTTGGGGCATTGACTTA
>JANIPM010000193.1:80578-92688 GCA_027478405.1 Erythroxylum cassinoides
AATCATAAATCGTAATTGACGTCTAGCAACATGTCATGATTACCCAAATATCAGGAATGTCAAAATGATTGACTTAAGTTGTCCATACATAGCTATGATGTATAATTTAATCATTTCGTCATTCAATATTCTAATTGGACAGAGTATGAATACAGTGTCTACTCTTATCATCGAATTATGGTCATTATTGCTAATTAGAAATTGATTTATAATTGAAATTTGAAAATACATTTTCAAATGTCAATTTACTTTGGTAAAGGAATTCTATAAATCATTACTGATCAAGAACAATAAAATATTATCTCTAATTTCTTTAGAGTGACGAATCCTATATTGACTTACTCGACTATCTCAATATAGTTCATAGTGTATACAGTTACTACCGACTGAATTATCTTAGAACCATTCATAAGTAGCATCAAAATATAGTAATTCCCACATAAGATACCTTAGTAATCTCAAGTCTGATGATCAATTATACAATCATCATTACGAGATAATTCATAGACACAAAAGTAATATTCCATCCAAAATTCTCATAATCGGGTCAGTTCAATAAGTTATTCTCTAATAATTACCCACACATTAGTTTAAGTATCTCCATGCTTTAATTTATGAGATCAAATATTTTTTCATAAGAAACAAATATAACGTGTACCGTTTCAACAATATCCTGTCTTGATGAAACTATAATTAGGAATATTTAGGAATAATATATAAGTGTAAATTGAATATCAGAATTATGATCTCAATATAATTTCAATTACCCAGTAATTATTTCAAAGATTTTACCTTTATTATTAAAATATAAAATATTAATTAAATTAATACATAAAGATAAATAAAGTCTTTTCATTAATTAAAATAATAACATACATTAATTTGCAGTGCAATTAATTGGCTTTAAGGGGATAAAATAACAATTTATTGGCTTTAAGGGGATAAAATAACAATTTGATAAATTTGTTTCGGGGGCTTGGTGCTGGGAGAGACATTCTTGCTTTAGGGGCTTGTTGCATGCTCCCTTTCACATCGACTTCAATTTGCTTTTTCATTGAAAACAGTACCTTTGTTAATCAATTGGACTCTAGGATCTTTGTTTTAATCAAGATCGTTATATGTACATTAAGTAGAAGAATATCAATTCAAATAGTCTTTGGCAGGTTCCTAGATGTGGTTGAAACGAAAGCTTAGGATGTATTCTTTGAGTAGCCTAGGCATTTATCATTGGTATTCACGTAATACTTCTGTAAATTGCAGATGGAAGCACAAAATTCTCAACCTGGACGTATCATTGAGATAGGTGTTGATGTTCCTGCTGGGGATACTGCTATTAAAGGCAGTAAGATATGTAATGAAGCACCATGTGGATTCTCAGACGCAGGAACTATTTCCAAGGATGCCAAAGAGCGATCAGCTTCTATGCTCAAGCTATGGATGGCAGTGATTTTCTGTGTGATTGAGTGTTGAAGTGGCTGGTGGTATCAAAGCCAATAGTTTAGCAATACTGACTGATGCTGCACATTTACTCTCAGATGTTGCGGCTTTTGCTATTTCCTTGTTCTCATGGGTTGCTGGCTAGGAAGCCACACCCCGTCAATCCTTTGGACTTTTCAGCATTGAAATTCTAGGAGCATTGGTTTCCATACAGCTCGTTTGGTTGCTTGCAGGAATTATAGTTTATGAAGCCATAGTTAGGCTTATAAATGACTCAGGTGAAGTGAATGGTTTCCTTATGTTTATCGTTACTGCGTTTGGTCTTGTAGTGAATATTATCATGGCTCTTTTATTGGGCCATAATCATGAGCACGGACATGACGATCACAATCATGGTACTGGTCACAGTCACGAAATGACAATATCCAACCACGACCACCATAACTATCATCATCGTGATGAGGAGCATTCAATAGATGAGCACCATCATCATGACGACCACTCAAGGGATGAGCAACTACTTGCTCATGAAGAGCATACTGAACCTTTGCCAGAAAAAGTGTTGTTACCGATCAATCATACACCAAAGCAAACAAGAAAGAACGATGAAATGTAGAGAGAAGTTTTAAAGTGAGAGAGCTTATTTGAAACAGGGGTGAACAAAGTAAGTTTAAGAACTTAACCAATTGTTGAGATTTCCTCTGATGGTTATTGATTAACAATCTAGACAAGGTACATACACAAATCAAATCAAATTACATTATTTATAACACTCAAATCCTAACTGATCATTAACTGACCAATCTTGATCTTCTACGGACGCTTCCTCTTACGTCGATGCATGGCTTGCATGTCCGAGCTAACTGTGTCTAAACGTCTGAGCCATCTCTAACATACTTCTCCTTGGATCAGACGTTCAGCTTCTGAATCCCAACCATTTTTCTTAACTGCTCAAATCGCGAAACATTGAACCCCTTTGTGAACAAGTCCGCAACCTGATCATCTGTATTAATGTACTGAAGTCTCAATTCTCCTTCCTGCTGGATATCCCTTAGATAATAATATCTAAGTTTAAAATGCTTCGTTTTTCCATGGAACAGCGAATTCAATGAAATTGAAATGGCTGCTTGATTGTCAATATATACAACAGTAGCTCCTGCTAATTGAACTTGCAAATCCATCAGCAATTTTCTCACCCAAATTACTTGTTTAGCCGCTGCTGTTGCCGCCACTAACTCTGCCTCTGCTGTTGAGAGTGCCACCAACTCTTGCTTCTTCGATGTCCACGAAAAACACGCTGAGCCTAACGTTAAACAATATCTGGTGGTGCTCTTCATGTCTTCGGTTGCTCCACCCCAATCGCTATCCACATAGCACATAAGCTCGCATTTTCCTGATTTTTCATATACTAGCCCGAAATCTATTGTTCCCTTCAAATACCTCAGAATCCTTTTTATGGCCATCACATGTTGCTTTCCTGGATCATTCAAGTATCTGGAAAGCACACTTACAGAATACAACACATCTGGCCTTGTAGCTGTGATGTACATTAAACAACCGATCATACTCCAATAACCCTTCTTATCAACTTCATCGTTCTCCTCCTTCTTCATCAGCTTCTCTTTTGGGCAGATTGGCGTCGACACTGCCTTACACTTATCCATCTTAAATTTCTTCAACACATCTTGAATGTATTTCTTCTGACACACGGTAATGCATCCTCTTTGTTGAGATATCTCCATGCCTAGAAAATATTTCATACCTCCAAGATCTGTCATCTCGAAAGTTTCATTGAACTGCTTCTTCAGATGATTTATCTGTTTCTCCGAACTCCCTATAAGAAGCAGATCATCCACATAAATTGCAACTACAGTTACATCACCTTCTTCCATCCGCACATACATCGTTGGTTCACTGCAACTTCTGTTAAATTGAATTCCTAAAAGGAATTCGTCAATTCTCGCATACCAGCACCGAGGAGCTTGCTTCAGCCCGTAAAGGGCCTTGCTCAACCTATAGACCATCTCCTCCTTTCCTTTAACCACGAAGCCCTCCGGTTGCTGGACATAGATCTCTTCTTGTAAGATGTCGTTGAGGAAGGCGGATTTCACGTCCATCTGATGCACCTTCCACCCTCTTTCAGCTGATAGCGCCAACAATAAGCGGATTGTCTCTATTCGGGCCACTAGAGCAAATGTCTCTCCGAAGTCGATCCCTTCGATCTGCGCAAACCCCTTCACAACGAGCCTTGCCTTCAATTTGTTTACTGATCCATCTAGGTTCTGTTTCGTCTTGAACACCCACTTCAATCCTATGACTTTCTTATTCGGTGGTTTATTAAGCAAATTCCAAGTTTGATTTTTCTCGATCATCGACATCTCCTCTTCTATGACCTTCACCCAGTTTGTATCCTTCAATGCTTCTAGAGTTCGAGTCGGCTCCACCATCGCTTCATTGCTCCTTTCATATATCTCTGCCAGGCTTCGCGTTCCTCTAACCGGTATATGATCCAAATCATCATCGCTCTCTCCTTCTGAAATGGGCTCTCCTTCAGAAGTCCATTCTCCTTGGTCATGTAGTGGATCCAAATCTGCAATTTTTCCGGGTTCTGCCTCCCCCTCTTCTTCTTGCTGATTCATATTATTTACAGTTGCCAGAGTATTAAGAGGCATCTTCATAGTTGAGCTCCTGGCTTCATCAACCTTCTTGGCTTCAGACCAGCTCCAACTTTCATCTTCGAAAAAATGTACGTCCCTGTTGACCTTTATTCTCTTCTGGTCTGGAAGATACACCCGATACCCTTTGCTGACCTCCGAATACCCGACAAAAATTGCCGACTCTGATTTTCCATCTAACTTGTTTCTTTTGGCCTGAGGGATGAGAATCCTGCACAGAGATCCGAAGACTTTCAAGTTTCTGATTTTTGGTTTGAAGCCAAACCATAATTCATATGGCGTCTTATCCTCTAATGTCCTGGAGTACACCCGATTCAATAGAAAACAGGAGGTGGTTGCCGCCTCCGCCCAAAATTCCTTCGGTAGCTGCTTCTCTTCCAGCATGCACCTCACCATTTCTACCACGGTTCGATTCCTTCTCTCCACTACACTATTCTGCTGTGGAGTGTAGGGCGTGGTGAGTTGGTGCTTTATTCCTGCTGATTTACATATCAAACTAAACTCGTTAGATAGAAATTCAGAACCGTTATCTGTCCTTACTGACTTGATGTTCAGGCTCGTTTGGTTTTCAACGTATATCTTGAACTCCTTGAACACCTTGGCTGCTTCTCCCTTGTTTTTGAGACAATAGATCTAGGCATATCTAGTGTGGTCGTCTATGACTAGAAGGAAGTATCTACTTCCATTTAATGAAGGCACCGGCATGGGACCGCAAATATCCATGTGCAATAGTTCCAGCTTTTCCTTTGCTCTCCATGTTGCTTTCTGAAATGATGCCCGAGTTTGCTTTCCCATCATGCACACTTTGCATGGCTTAACCTCGTACGTAATTCATGGTAGACCTTCGACCAGCATCTTCCTTTTCATCATCTCCAATCCCTTCACATGATAGTGTCCGAGTCTCCGGTGCCAGAGGTTCGGTTCAGTCGAGTCTCCCACCAATGCTTCTTGGTGTAAGTCCTCGGGCTTCATTGAGAAGCTCTTGTTCCTCATGTGCGTGCAAAGAACCTCCTGGCCAAGGTTATCAAAAACCTTACAAGAATTTGGTTCAAAATGCACGGTCATTCCTTTCTCGATCAACTGTGCAACACTCAATAGATTATGCTGGATTTTTGGAACATACAGTACGTCCGAGATAGTCCTGATACCCTTATTGGTTAACAGCTCCACTTCACCTTTACCTTCCACCCGAATGCTGTCCCCATTTCCAAGCTTCACTCGTGCTCTTACCTCTCTGTTTAGAGTCTTGAATAACCTTGGATCTGGAGACATGTGGCTAGTGCAGCCACTATCAATTAACCAGTCGGATGGATAGTTCCTGCTTTGATTTGCGATCACCACGAACAGCTGCTCTTCTTCTTCTTCGATCACCTGCACATTAGCTGCCTCCTGTGGTGGTTCTTTCTTGCAAATTGCCTCCATGTGTCCCTTCTGATGACACCTTCGGCATTCTACGTCGGGCCTTTTCCAGCATCTAACGGCAAGATGATTGGACTTACCGCAATGTGGACAAGGGTTGTAATTGTTTACCTTTTCTCCACCTGAGTTCTTGCTGCCGTGCTTCTGACATGAATTAGGGCCTCTTGCATTCGATCCTTCTTTATTTTTCTTCTTCTTGGATTTTTCTTGAGTCTCTGCTTTGGCAAAGACTCTATACGCTCCTTCTGTAGCTTAAGTCTTTCTCATCAAGAACCTTTGTTCTTGAGCTTGCAAGGCATTCACCACTTCAGCCAGCCTCATTTGCCCAATGTCCTTCGAATTTTCTAGCGAAACAATTGTTGCTTCGTATTTTTCAGGTACCGATACCAACAGTTTCTGTACTAGCCGTTGGTCCTTGAATTCGGCTCCTAGGAGCCTGATTTGATCTGCCAATTGAATCAAGCGATCACAGTACTTCTGAACTGTTTTTTCCTCTTTCATTTGAATTCTTTCGAATTCCCTCAAAAGGTTCAAGACCTTCATGTTCTCTTCACCTTCTCATCACCTTCTTATTCTAGCTTCAAGAAATCTCAGATTTCTTTTGCCGAAGCAAATCCCATTATTCTGGTAAAAATCGAAGGTGATACTGATTGGTACAGGCAAGACTTGGCTCGGGTTTTCTTCGTCACCCTTTCCCTGAGCCACCATAGCTGGGTGATCGGAGCATCATCTGGAATCTCAACCGCGTAGTCTTCGTTGATTGGTTCCCATAAGTCCTGTCCTTGCAGGTAAGCCTCCATCTTGATCGCCCATATTTGATATCCTTCACCATTGAATATCGCCGGTTGCAGACTAAGTGTTGAACCCTCAGCCATCTCTAAGTGTTCCATGCTTCCCGTCACACTTCGTCCGAGAAAGAGTTAACTTCCGAGTCAAGTTTCTCACCTACACCTCCACAGATCCCTTAAGAATGTCGCTCTGATATCAATTTGTAGTTACCGATCAATCATGCACCAAGATAATCAAGATAGAACGACGCAGAGAAGAGAGAAGTTTAAGAGCGAGAGAGAGTTTTAAAAACAGGGGCAAACAAAGTGGTTTTAAGAACTCAACTAATCGTTGAGATTTCCTCAGATGACTATTGATTTTCAAAGTGAACAATGTACATACACAAATCAAATCGAATTACATTATTTATAACACTCAAATCCTAACTGATCATTAACTGGCCAATCTTGATCTTCTATGGACGCTTCCTCATACGTCGATGCATGGCTTGCATGTCCGAACACGTCCAACATCTGTCTGAACTCTTGAGACATCTCCAACAGTTACCAACAAACCTTGAAGCACGTAGAAGAATTGCATTCTTTACAAACTCATTATTCAAGGATATGCCACGCCCTCCTCGAGTTCGTAAAATGTTGTCATTCAGGTGCGAGTCCTGATACTTATTTCAATATTTGCAGCAGACACTGATATTATCTCAAGGATTCCAGTTGGATAACATCCTGTGACAACATCATTCCTTATTTTGATGAAGTTAGATTTTGCTGCTACTTCTCTTCTTCAGAAGCATTTATGGTTTCTACTTTCCAAGTAGGTTAGCTCCGTAGTGATGGGATTCAAGTTCAATGTTTTTGTTTATAAATTTAAGCATGATGCATTCAACAGCAGCAGCCCTTTGCCAATAATAATCTTTTTCTGCCGTGGACAGTGTAATGACGCCGTACTACAGTGAGGAGACCGTTTCCTCTAAGTCTGACCTGGAGATGGTCAACGAAGATGGTGCGTCAATAATATACTTAAACTCTCTGTCGTAGGGGTGATTCTTCGTTGGGACTTATTCAGCGTTAATGTTCACTAGAATTAAGCTTGCACTTAAAATCTATTTTATAGTATGTAGCCGTTACTTTTTTTACTATATAGTTATGTAAGTTTGAAATCATTGTTTATAAATTTAGCTTCACGTACTCCGTAAACAGTCTTACTAAGCTTGCTAAGCAAACCTTTGGGAATTAAAGCACAGAGAATCTCACTTTCTGGAAAATATATTATTAATTTCTTGCTCTTTGCTTTACGCCCCTATGTGTGATTAAAAAATTATATCAAAAAGCTATTGACGGAGGCCCATTGGAAGTGGCCTTTGCCCTTTTAAAATTTGGAAGGTCAAAAGAGATTTGTCTGCTAAAGTAGTATGGGTGAATAGATTCCATGCAAGAAGAAGATAGAAAGGAGATTAACATAAGAAATAAAGTAAGACTTAACTAAATTTTGAAATAAGAGAATTGGTTTAAGAAACCTGCGTTGACAACAATTCTTCTATGCTTTTTTCACCATTCTCGTGCCTCTTGCTAGTCTTTTACATCTTTCTTTCGCCACAAATAGAACAGTCACCTTATTATGTTCAACAGACTAGAGTTTGTTTGAGGAAAGTTCACATCATACCTTTCTGACAAATCAAGCTTCAAATACATATCTTTTAAACCTTTTGCAGCAGTTTATTGTCTCAACAATTTACAATAACAGAAATTCACCCAATTTACTCATTTCCTTATGCAACATAACATTTGTATAGCAAGTTCTTTGTGTCTTTTACTATTTTTCTTGATGAAAGTGTCTTGTACTTGGATCTTCTACACTTTGTTGAGCACTTGTTCTCAATGTATTTTTTCATGCCCAATGAAGTTGAGAAGCTAGTGAAGTGGTTAGATCTTGTCTTATGGTTTCGGGTTCTAAATATTCGTATGTATGCAGAAATATTGGAAGGGTACAAAGCTATTATTGTTCCATCTGAAGAAGATAAGAAATGTCAGAGATCTGTATATGCTAAATCAGACGCAGTGCCTGTCATGAAATTCACTTATGTCGCTACTTGTCAGAACTATGGGAATCAGAAGCGGAGTGGAGATCGCGCCGGGCAACGGATATCCTGAATTTGATGGTTAAGCACGTTCTCACTAGCATGACCCGGACCCTTGTTTCTAGCATCTTTAAACAGTTTTGACTAACTTCTTATGCATGGCTTTTAACCCTCCTCCTTTTACAGCAATCCCTCTCTTCGTGTTGCATACATTGATGAAGATGAAGAACGAGAAGGTGGAAGAGTACAGAAAGTATACTACTCTGTGCTGGTAAAAGCTGTAAATAATCTTGATCAGGTAATTGCTATTGAACATTGAATAGATGTTACATGCTGGACAGCTTCGTGCAAAAATCTGATGATTTTTCCCATATTTTCCCAAAGGAAATATACCGAATAAAGTTGCCCGGTTCGGCCAAAATTAGAGAAGGAAAGCCTGAATATCAGATCCATGCAATAGTATTTACACGAGGGGAAGCTCTCCACGCCGTTGACATGAATCAGGTAAACTTTCACAGAAAAATGAACCTAATCGACTTATCGAGTATCAACGTAGGAGCTGAATCTGATTATTTGTTTCACTTCCACTGATCCATTGTAGGATAATTACTTGGAAGAAGCATTAAAAATGCGTAATCTTCTCGAAGAATTTAATGAGCATCACGGTGTGCGTCCACCTTCAATATTGGGTGCTCGGGAGCATATCTTCATGGGGAGGTTTGTTAATCATTGGTCTCTTTTCATCTAGTATCAGTTCCACTGCATTCAAAAAATTCGTCTATTTTATATCTTCTGATATAAATGTTGCATTTATTGATCTCCAGTGTGTGTCTTCTTTTGGCTTGGTTCATGTCAAATCAAGAAACAAGTTTCGTCACCATTGGCCAAATAGTTCTTGGGGATTTGTTGGTTTTCCTTCTACCGTTTGATTGTTGATGCTTTTGTTATGTGCCATTGCTCTCCAATTTGTAGCCATATGCTCACATATAAGTCCTCTTTCATGTTTCGCACGGTAGCAGTGAGTATATAACTTAATTACAAAAAAGTGAAGGAATTATTAGTGCGATTCAAATCTTGAGTCATCTTTCTATAAGAATTATAAGAATGAAATATTCTAATTAAAGTAACTGTTAAGTCATTATAATTGCATATATTTTGGGCGTAATTATTGTTAAGGTGTTGAAATTATTATCCGAATTAAATCAAATTGTTCTATAATTGTTTACAGATGGTTTTCAACACTTTAAGGACGAAAAAGGACCAAAAAGGCACAAAAGAAGGAATGAAATCCGAAATCCCCAATCTGGCCGAAATTCAGAGATTAGGCGTGGGCACGCCTAAGGACGGAATCTTAAAACTGCAGATTTTCCAGAATTCGTTTTTGATTAAAACACAACCGCCCAAGATCTTCTGGATTTCCTTTCAAGATGTCTTCTATCGAAACTGAAACACCACCTAATCTGGACGAAATCTAACCAAGATCATGGAGAGATTTAATTAAAAAGGAGGCTGACGTGGACAAAAAAAAAAGAAGAAGCTAGGTTTTAGGGGAGGGACAGCCGCACTCTTTAGGCTGTTCTTGTTCACGTTTCTGCATTCTTAAACAGCAGCATCGTTTATTTATCTTCTTCTCTTAGAAGTTGCCGTAGGTCATAGGTTGTTCTAGCTTACAAGTAGTTTCATCGTGTATTTTCTTTCTTGAGGAGGGTGCTGCCGCACTTCTCTTGTCTTATTCTTTACATTTTCTGCAGATTTTCAATTGGGATTGTTGTTTCTTTTATTAAAGACCAGTTATGGAGACTATTTCTTTTGTTATTTTCTTTAATTTCAATTCAAGTATGATTAGTTAATTTTCTTATCTTGGTTTAGGGATCCATGTTACATGTTATTATGGTGAGATTTTCTGGATATTTCTCATATTATTAATGAACATTGGATATTTTCGGATATGTCTTTTTAATTGAATTCGTTAGTTTCTAGGTACGTAACTAGAGATTAATTTATTCAACCGCTAGGTTAACGAAATCTGACGTTCAATTTCGGTAACCATAAGTAGCAATTAGGATTAACCCCTCTACGTTAGAGTCGGAAAATTCTAAGAAATTATCCACTTGATTGATTTCATGTCGTACATGTTTATCACTTGTCATTGGTTCTTAATGCTATTATTCAATTTACCTATGATCGTATCTAGGTTATTGTTTAATAAGATTGCTAGAATACATGTTTCTAGTCATTACACTTAAGAGAAGTTCCCCCAATGGATGTTTATTAATAATTGCAATTTTATGTCGAGGATCCATAATAGCATGGTAACATTGGTGACCCGAAACCAAGGTATTTTTCTCAATAATTTTCAGATTTAATTATTGCTTTTGATTTGTGATTTTTCCTTTTATTTTTATTATTGTCGTGACCAAAACCCCCCTTCACTTTTGTTATTTGTCCCGTTTAAACTAGCTAACCTTTACCGTTAAAGATTCCTCGTGGGAACGATATCCGCTTACCGCTATTACATTAATTTGTTTTAACGGGAGTGAAAATCTTTTATATTTGGTTGCAAGCGACAGCATCACCACTATACAAACGGGTAGGCTATCTCTACCTACATCCATGAACTCAAGAGTTCATAAAGTAGCCTATGAAGCCTAGGATCGGTCTAACATATTATGTTTGACGACCATTGAGAGATCCATACCTGACCATCTGCTAAGTGGACTTCTGAACACAAACATAGTGAAAGAGTTTCTTGCTAATGTCTCCTAGAGGTACACAATCTCACATAATGTTAAGACAAGTGCCTTGATGAAGAAATTATTCTCCATGACGTATACAGGAGAAGGGGAGTAATGGAGTATATATCGAGAATGATTCATCTTCTCATTATACTGAAGATGCTAAGCATTCCTCTTCCTTATGTGTTAATTGTTCATCAGACTCTGAACTCACTCCCTCCAAAGTTTAGTAATCTGGTGATGACATACTACTTGCTGGATGAGGAATGGGACTTCAACACTTTAATAGCCCATTGCATTGATGAGAAGGAGAAACTCAAGTTTGTTACTCCTACAACCCTCGAAGCAACTAATGTTAGGACCCGATCCGGAGACCGGATTCCAACCGAAAAACGGAAGCGAAAGGAGCGGATAACAAAGTGAAACAATCGATAACAAAACAGAACATAAAACAAAAGCAACATCGCATGCGAAAATCAAAGAAATCGAATCGAATACGAATGTAATCAGAAATTTGAATCGAAACTTAAAAGCGGAAACAGAACCATATTGGAAGCGAATCGAAAGCGAAAGTCAAAGAAAAATGAATCGAATAGCAAATCGGATACGAATCAAATAGCGAACACATATCGGAAAGTGAACACAAATTCGAATCGAATGAAAGGGATCTATTAACTGAAATAAATTCCGACATCTAAGAGCAAAACAAAATAGCATAAAAAAACTATCGCGTTGGAAACCTTAGACTTAACCTATCAGAATTGGTGTAATTTTTTTTCTTTCTTTTTTCATTTCTTTCTTGTTTATTCGCTCTCATTAAAAAAAACAAATAATTCTCACTTTTAGAAATTCAACCTTATACAAATCTCAATTCATATTAAGCTTCTTAACAAGTAATTTCTCAATCTCATCCCATAAAAATTTCGGCAGCATAACGGCTGCGTTTTAACTAACCCACACCTACAAATGGGTTTAAAAATA
>JANIPM010000196.1:219527-235348 GCA_027478405.1 Erythroxylum cassinoides
ACAAACGTTTTGAAAGAGTTTTCAAAAAGGGGAATACACAATTCAACCCCCCTTCTCGTGCATTCGTATATCGTATTTTAAGCTTTGTATTAACGTGTGATTCACTTCATACCTAACACAGGACTTAAACATATCAAAACAATACAAAGCATTGCCAGAAATTCACAACCAATCATTAATTTTCCATACATATTTGACTTTAAATAGAATTTAACCAGCATACTAAATTTATCTGAATACATGCTTCAATTACAACACCATCTTGAATTAAAGTTATTATATTACAAACCCTTAAACCAAACAGTACATATCTTAAGTTCAAATACACTTTGTATTACAATATTTACAAAATTTTAACAACATACATCAATTGCATAAAATCCCTTTGTTAACCTTCCTAATCATTTCCCACAATTATGGGATAAGTGACCCGAAACCTCCATACGGCTATTTTCACAAGAAAAGTTTTTGGATGAGATTTGTATGGCCATTTTGACCTAGAAACTGATGTTTTTAGACAATATATTGTTCTAAACAAATGATCCTCTATGTATTAAGTTTCAAAAAAAAAAAAGTCCAATTTGGTTCATTATTTCGAGGGTTATATCCAAAATACTACATACTATTCTCAACCGTGGACAACAACCGCAACTCATCTTCATGCCAAATTTCAAAACCCTAATTGATAGGAATCAAATTTGATTCCTTCATTAAAGCTGTAGATATATGTATCTATTTTAATCTGAATTTAAAATCATCCCATTTTGATGTCCATAGGTCAAGTATCTAGCATTTACCAAGTTTCTAGCATGTTCAATAGAACCACTCCTTCTAACAAGTATCCCATAAACCACTCCTTTTAACAAGTATCTAGCATCTATTAAGTTCCGAACCTCAATTCTTCATTATTTCAGTACACATTTTATCCAATTCAAACATCAAACAATACATATTATAACATAAAATCAAGTTTAGTATTTCCTTACCTCTTTAAACTTCAAAGAACAACTCCAAGATCAAGCTAAACTAAGCTTCCAAGCAATCAGCATATACCTATGATTAAGTTACAACTTTCAGCACCAAATAGATAATAATACGTAGAGGTATAAGACCTACTTCTTGATGAAATAACTTACAAAGATGATGATCCAAGATTCAGCAAAGTTCCAAAAGTTGATAGGGGGAGTAGGAGAATTTCGATGGAGAGAAGAGAGCAAAGTGAAGAATGAGCAAAATAGAAATTGCTCCAGTAGAATTTGCCACATCCAAAGCTAGGTGTCATTGAATTAGATCAAAATATGTCTCCATGCATGAGCTTCATGTGTCCTATGCAGGAGCTTCCATGTGTTAATGATACATTAGGCCATATGTCACACACTTATTTCTACCATTTGTCAATGTGTCAACTATGCCACTTGTCAATGTTTTAACCATCCCAAATGTCACTAATTTATAGGTTAATCATTCTAATTTTCATGTATCAACTTAACTTACCACTTGATAATTATTACTAGACTAAATGTACATTTTTAAATACCTCAATTCTATAATGGCATCAATTAATTTCAATTCACTAACTATGATCCATTTGACCAAAAATTCAAGTCATAGGTTTTTTCATATTCTAATCATAGCACAATTCTAACTCCTATCGCACATGTACTTTCATAAATATGTATTATTTCAACTAGGGTGTACTTTGGGGCCTTACACTCTCCATCCATTTTGAGTCCTTGTAGGAACAAACTCATTATTCTCATTCTTCACTGCAATGATCCCTATTTTCTTCGGTACTACTTTGACTGGACTCACCCATTTACTATCCAAAATTGGATAGATTATAGCAACATCAAGCAACTTCAAGATCTCTGTCTTTATCGCTTCCATCATTGGGGGATTCAATCTTTTTATGATTCTCTTAATGGTTTGGATCCTTCTTCTGATAGAATTTGATGCATACACATTGAAGGGCTAATACCCCTTATGTCTGCTATGGTCCACCCTATAGCTATGAAGTGGTCCTTAAGAACTCAAATGAGCTTTTCCTCTTGAAGCTTGGTTATGTTTCTAGATATGATTACCGAAAGTTTTCTTCTTCTCCCAAAAACACATATTTCAAGTTCTCCGATAATTGCTTCAATTCAATTGTAGGTCCCTACACAATCGAAGGTAAAATTTTCATATCACTCATATAAAGAACGACTTCTAACTCATCCTTACCATCCATATAAAAAATATCTTGAGACAAAGAATCAATGACATCAATTGACAAAACAGAGTGAACATCACTAGGGTACCTTATAGCTTCAAAATATTAAAGCGAACAATTTCACTGTGAAACTCCATAGTCAATGTTCCTACATCCACGTTGATCTTCATCTTTGATGCCTTTAAAAATGGTTGAACCAAAAGGATAGGTGCAGAATTAGACAAAGATTCTAACTCCATGTTCAACACATAAAAGTCAGCTGGGAATTCCAATTCTATAACCTGCACTAAAACATCCTCTACGACCTCCTTCCAAATAAGCATTAGATCTATCAACCAATTGAATTATAACACGTGTTTTTTTCAATGACCCTAAATTCAATGAAGTATAAATGGAATATGGCATAACATTAATTGAAGCTCTTAGATCTATCATTGCTTTTTCAAAGCAGGCATCACCAATCTTACAAGGAATTGTAAACATACCTAGATCCTTACACTTTGGGGAAGCTTTCTTTAAATGACTGCAGACACGTTCTCCCCCAAACTTACTTTCTCGTCTCCCTTTAATTTCCTCTTAGACATGCATAAATCCTTGTGAAATTTGGCATATCCAGGAAATTGCTTAATGGCATCAATTAGAGGTATTTTCACCTTTATCTTGTTGAACATCTCCAAAATCTCCCTATCTTACTCTTCTTTCTTTGAATTAGCAAACTTGCTAGGAAAAGGAGGGAAAGTATTAGTAAAAGTTTTAATCACAGGAGAATTAGAATTTACCTAAGTTCCTATTTCCACTTCTTTCAGAGGCACTTCAAGCTCTTTTTTAGATTCTTCCTCATTGCTGATAATTGAAGTCTTGTGTGGTGCCTTTATTTCCTTACCACTTCTTAAGGTAATAACACTTGCATTCTCTTTCAAGTTTACAATTGTTTGAGAAGGAAGCTAACCCGAATTTTGACTCTCAAATCTGCTCACCGCAATGACTATATGACTTAGTTGATTCTTTGGATTCTAGATGCTAGCTCTTGTTTATTGTTGGAATTGTATGGTATTATTATGAAGCACAATGGTATTTTAAGTTAACATTTTCATCATTTTTCCCAGTGAAGGTCCCGAACTCAATGGTTGAGTTTGTCTTTAATATAGTTGTTAATAGGAATCTTGTTGTTGTCCTTATTGCCCATAGGTGTTGAATGGAGGACTCATCCTTCCCGAGTTATATGCATATAGATAGCTAGGATTCCTTTATGGTTGACCTAGAAAGTTTCCCATACCTTGACTTGTTCAACAACACTTGCAACCATTTGCCTAACCAAGGATGTCAACCACCCTAGTTGCTACTCCATTGTTGTAGTACTAGCTTCATTAACCTTTAATTGGAATGGGTCCTCTCAAATATTGAATTGTTTGGAGTTAGTAACCATGTTGGAAATGAGATTTCTGGCTTCAATAGGTGTTTTGTCCACTAATGCCCGTCCACTTACTACATCTACCATATTTCTTTCTTGTGCCAGAAGCCTCTCATAGAAATACTGTATCAAGAGTTATTCGTTGATTTGATGGTATAGGCAGCTAGCATATAACCTCTTGAAATGCTCCCAGTATTCATATAATGTTTCCTCATGATGTTGTCTAATTGCATAGATCTCCTTCTGACTATTTGTAGCTTAATACGTATGAAAGTATTTCTCCATAAAAAGTCTTTGCATCTCATTCCAAGCTGTAATTAATCCAGAGGGCAGGTAATATAACCAATCCTTAGCAGTGTCTCCCAATGAGAATGGGAATGGTCTCAACTTAATATGCTCTTCTTACACCCTTGCTGGCTTCATGCTAGAACAGACCACGTGAAACCGCTTAAGATGCGTATAAGGATTTTCAACTAGCATACCATGAAAAGTAGGCAGAAGATGAATTAAACCAGATTTAGACTCAAAATCCATATCAATAGTAGGAAAGTCAATGCACAATAGTTAATAATTAAAATCAAAGGCAGCTAATTGTTTAAGAGTACAATCATTATTTTGTTCAGCCATGTTAGAAGCAGTATTAGAAATGGAATTACTAAAAGACTCAGTATTTGAATTCCTAGTGAAGAGTCAAGTTTTCTGTCAGATGACGATGGATCCTTAAAATTTTGTACAACTTGTCTTCTCACTCTGCACAACGTTCTTTCAAGTTCTAGATCAAATTTCAATTCACTAGTGTGAGAAGATTGTGTCATGCACTGAAACTAACCAAACAATAAAAGAAATTAACCACAAATAAAAATAAAATAAAACAAATAAATTTAGAAAAGAAAAGGATATTAATCCTTGGTAACGACGCCAGAATGGGTCGCGTGTCATAGCACTTCCGAACTAACTAGAACAAACTATATATAGCGGTAAGTCTAGGTCAATTGCACAAAAAATATTTCCAATTATTTTCCTAAATTATCTGTATAAGCAAAACAATGGGGTTTTTTCTTTGAAGCAAATTAAAAGACAAAGTAAAATTAAATCTATAAAAACAAATCAAATTAAATAGCAGCAAATTGATAAAGTTGATGAATGAGTTGAAATTCGGTGATTTGGTTTAATCTCAGCCTAAGCACAATTTCACAGATGTCATTGAATTATTGCTTTTACACCTCTCTTAAGACTATTAATAGTGAACTAACAATAAGCTATGTTAATTTTGATTTTTCCTTAGACCATAGTTAATCAAGAAGAGCTCATTAATTAACCCTAACTATCAAAAAACCGAGAACAAGCTATCTTATCTAGATAGCCGAATTACAAATGCGATAAATAGATCAATCTAAGTAGCAATCACACAACCTCATATTATTTAACTTATGCTATGTTATCTTTAAAGATTTAATACCATTAGTTGCCACATACGACCTTTAACACGACTATTACGTATCATATTCAAGATCTAGCTATGAGGTTTCATGAAAAATGATTCAATAGAGCATTAAAATAATTCTCATACAACACCCGATCATTCTATACAGAAAAAACATAAACAATATGAAAAAGAGGTAAAGAAAACAATAAACAATAACTATATGCTTAATGTGCATTTTGGTTTTGATTGCACCTCTGAACCAGTGTTAAGAAAGTCTGATGTCCATCTCCATCTTCAAGCTTTCACCGTCGGCCATTCTCTCCATCTCCGTTGTCACTGTTGAAGAACGAAGAAATAACCGAAGAGAAAATAGAAGAAGGTCTTGTTGGCTAGGTTTATTCTTTTTTTATCCCTTTTTTTGTCATCACTGTTTTCCTTATATAGAAAAACTTAGGTTTAAAACTGAGTGACACTTAGCCAGGACACCGTGTTGTTCTCCAATTAATTCTCATTTGTGATAATTCACGGTTGTGCCTTACCATGCATGGCCATGCATAGCACTCCATGGTTATGAGAGATTTCTCACGGTCGTGAGAGATGATGCATGGGTGTAAGACTCTCCTTTCCTTGTTCTTCATTTGACATTCTCTCTTGCCTCTTCTTCTTTCAGCCCTCTTCTTCTTTATGCTCCATGAATCAATAGAATATGATAATGGAGAAGATGGCTTCAATGACATGCTTTAGTTTCAAAAAATACCTAATATCAAATATGAGTTAAAGTAAGTGTCCTAAGAATTTCTAAGGCATTAATCACTAAGTGTAGTATATCAAATGAATCAACATTTAAACATATATCAAACATCAATTTTGTTGACTCTCTTAGATTGGCTAACTTCATTTTTAGCTCCAAAATGTTGTGAGTTTTGGATCATATTAGAGATTAACTGCCTAGCTTGTTCAGGAGTTTTATTAACTAACACCCATCACTAGCTGCATCTATCATGCTCTTATCATGTGGTAACAGTCCCTCATATAAGTATTGTATCAATAAGTAATCACTAATCTGATTATTAGGAAAACTAGCATATAGTTTTAAAAATCTTTCCTAATATTCATGCAGTAACATGTTCATATTTTGTCTAATTCCACATATTTCTTTCCTAGTAGATCCTGTCTTACTAACAGGAAAATATCTTTCAAGAAAGGATTTTTGCAATTAAGCCTATGTATTAATGGATCTATGAGGTAGACAATATAACCAATCCTTAGCAAAATGATGCAGTAAGAATGGAAAAGAACATAATTTCAGTTGTTTTTCCTCAATTCCCTTTAGTCTCATAGTGGAATAAACAACCAAAATGTTTTTAAAATGTCTATAAGGATCCTCACCTTCATCTCAAAAACATTTAGGCAATAAATTTAAGAAACTAAAGTTAAGCTTCAAAGGTCTTTCCAAGGCTGAGAAGACAATGCATAGAGGATGATCTTCTTGGTTTGGTTCACATAGTTGCTTCAAAGTAGATGTGTCCATTTCTATCTTTTTATCCAAATAAGGCTTTTTCAAAAAGTAAATAATGAATTTCACAAAGTAATAGAGTATTACAAAACATTACAAATCAAACTCAAATACGGAAAAAAAAAACTTAAGCACTCTCTACAAATTACTACATCCTTATAAGTACAATGCACTTTACAGGTTCACTCTCATTTTTAACCCTCTTGTGATGTATTCTCTATAGGAACTTGTCAAATCAGTCAGGCTTAGTTTGGTCATATACCCCATCAAATTATAATCCAAAATACCCTTAACTTCCCTAAACAATTTGGCAGTCCTCATTCTCAATATATAGTGAACTAGCATAACAAAACTAGCTTTGAATAACTTGTGGTCTCTTTTCCAGTTACATTTCACCATGGTTACCTTGTGAGTGTGTTCATCCATTTCTGGTTGTTCTCTTTAGATTAAATGTTAGCAAAAATGGTCTCCAAAATTACTTAGTTGATGCACATTTAAAGAATAGGTGACCAAGTGTCCCCAAAGTGTCTCCATATAGTGGACATTTGGGATCAAATACCTAAAATTTCAATATGTCACTTGTTCCCAACCTTTGTAGTGCTACAAACCATAGTATGAAGGAGTGGGTTGGAGCAATCTTTGAGTCCTAAACGAATTTTCAAAATTAAAATTTAATTAAGGATCCTAATAATAGCTTTCTATATGATTCTTTTAAGAATGTTTTAGTCTTATATAGCTTCCATTGTATTGAGTCTAGTTGAAGCTAGTTAGATTGATGATTTGGGAGACTATTCATGATGATGCAAGAACCCCTTGGTTAAGTGAAAAGGCTAGCTGCAGTTCCCATTTTGTACTAGCATATAGACCTTAGTATTCTCATACACTAATCCTCTCAAGCTTTGAAAGTGTAGTGAGAGATATAGTGGCCCTATTAAATGTCAATTTTCATACCAAAACTTCATATCAATTATATTTCCTATAATATTCTTGACATGTGATAGATGTATAATTGACCATATTTATACCTTATATTTGACATATTTTTGCTTTATATTTTATACTTTTATTGTATATTTCGCACTTAATTTGCTACAAGTATATTTATAGGTTATAATTGCCTTCATAGACCAAAAGAAGAAGAATTTAGATAAAAACACCACATATATTCAAGATTTAAAGTAAAGAAGGGATACACGATTATGTATTTGGGCGTGTGGAATCGGAAATTTTATGGATTTTTTATATACACAGTCTTGTACACATTTATGTATCAAACCGTCCTGAAACCCTAAAAATTACTATAAAAAGACTTGTTCAAAGGTAAAATAGAAAAGTAAATTTGCAGAGACATTTAGAGACTTTCAGAGGCAATTCAGGGGGTGATTTTTATCCAAAAGTGGAAAATAAGAAGAAATCATCAAAAGATCCAAGAGAAAACAAGATCAAACCTCTAATTTGCGAGAACATTTGGGTAGGTGTTTACCGTTTTTGGTTAATGTCACCTGGATCCACCCTTTAGTTAAGGAGTGAGGAGTTTCCTCCTCTCTCAACATTCCAATAAAAACCTACCTAAAAACTGAAAAACCAACCTAGAGTTATGTAGTGGGGAATCTAGACACATTTGGGAAGGTTTAATACATGACTGGTGCAAAGGATGGAATTGTCACTCCTCCTGTAAAATTACTTCTCAAGGGTGTTAGTAAGTGGAAAACCTCACTTGTTGGGTATTTTTTGGAGAAAAGAATAGCTTTCCTAGTAGTCCAGCATTAGGCTGACATCAATTAGAAGAAATGGGGTCTTTAATCTACACTTATAACTAAGGATGAGTAATTCATTTTTCAATTCTCCTCAAAATAAATGGTTGGTAAGGTATTAGACATAGGGCCCTAACATATAAAATGTAAGCCATTGTTTTTTAGGAAATGGGAATTGGGTTGCAAGCTGGACATAAATGAAATTAAATATATTCCAATTTGGGTGAACATGCATGAAATCCCTCTTAAATGTTGTTCATCTGAGGGTTTGAGTTATTTGGCTAGTTATATTGCAATTACCCTAGCTATGGATGACAGCACTGCAAATATAAAAAGAGTAGGGTATGCTAGAGTGTGCATTGAAGTGGAATATAAGAAGACTATGCCAGATAGTATCCCACTAATGAAGTTCAATTCCAATAGAGAATTCGTGGAAGATAAAATTGTGTTATCCTATCCATGGAAGCCATATATGAAACCTGTTACGAAAATGCAAATCGCTAAAAGAAATGTTAATGAAGTAGTCAATGAAAGAAATCAACTTTCAAGTGCACCTGAAGCTATGCGAGCAGATGGTGAAAAGGAAAAAGATGGAGTTTAAAATCAGCAAGCAACTTTTATAACCAATTTAGGAAGGACAAGTAGTGGTCATATGAAATCAAATGAAGCAAAAAAAGTGAAGATGGTTAAGAATCAGGTTGTAGTAACTAATGACAATCATAGCTATGATGAAGATAATGGTGGTAAGCATAATATATCCTCATCTGAAACCTTTCATAGTGTACTAAATTAGAGGACAAGGCTAAAAACTAACATCAGCAAGTGATTTCAACTTAGAGTAAATAGAGTAATTGTAACACCCTAACATATACCTTAGAAGTATTACAACAAGTCTAGGGTGTATTAAGAAGTGAACATAATGAATTCAGTGCATCTTAGTAAGAGACATTATGGTACTTAATGTAAAAGACATGGTTAATGGGTAATTTGTTTGTTTTAGCATGAACATGCCTTTATAATTTGGCCATATCTTGGCTTGTAGACCTCCAAATGAGATCATTTTAATTTAATATTAATCTAGAGACATAGATCTATAATTTTCATGAAGAAACTGAAATTTTATTGTGCCTTTAATATTTTTGAATTCTGGCTTGAAGTTAAGTTATGACTATTGATTTGGTGTTATTTTTAGTGTTATCTTACATATAATTGGTTGAATATGATAAGAGAGTGTTCTGTAGTGGAATTCTGTCTAGAGTTTATTTGATTTAGTCACATTGTTTGAGTCATAAATTAGTCTATAAGCCTCCAAATTGTTTGATTTCAGTTGTGTATGAAACCTAAGACATATAGATAAATATCTCTAGAAGGGACTCTATCATAATTCTAGCTTTATGACCTTTAAATTTGAGATCGAAAAAGGTGACTTGATGTTGCCCTTGTTTTGGAGCAGCTTGTGAAATTTTGCTTATATCTCATGATTTAGAAGTGCAAATGGTCTGATTGTTAGTGTTATAAAAACCATAGACATAGAGGAAAAATTTTTCTAAGAGACCTGGAAACTGAGTTTTGATTTTTTCTATATGCATATTAAGGAACAAGTAGTGGTATGAATGGAGAGAATGTCTATCACGACCGTGGCATTATTTTCATTTCTGATTTTTCTCGAATCTTTTCCGAACCTTTTTGAATGTGTATGAAACCTTTCAAACACCTAAAAATAAATAAAATAGGATTTACTATGTGTGAATTGGGTGATTAAACATTAAAACTTAATATTGAACATAATGCATGTTAAAGAAAACTTACATGTACATAAATGATTAGTATGCATATTTATTGCTCATATGTGTATAATATGATTATACATATGTGATTTTGGCATATTTATTGCTCATATGTGTATAATGTGATTATACAAGTGTAATTTTGACACTTTTATAATGTTGTTAAGTTATCACTTGCATGTATGAACACAGATACAGATTTTATAACTTGAAATGCATATCATATGACTTGTCAATATATGAATTTTGAAATTGACAAATGGTTAAAGGAAATGGGCATTCTTATAGGGATATAGTGTAATTGCTATAGTTTGACACCATCGGTGTCCACAATTTGTTACCTTCGAGTATCCAAAGTTTGATACCTTCGAGTATCCACAGTTTGATATCTTCGAATATCCACAGTTTGATACAACACTCGTTATCCACACCTACAAAAAATGTATAGGCCTAACACAAAAAGTAAATAAAGAGATATAAATAAGAAATATAGTATGACAACAAAAATAATCGGTATATGAATAAGCATTTGCATTTGTATTGATAATTTGTATTATTGAGTGCTGAATATCAATGTTTGAGTTTTGAAGGTGAATTTATGGTATATGAAAAAAAAATATTGAAGCATGTTTACAGTATTTATTTGATTAAGTTAGCCATCATTATTTATGTTTATGTGATGTTCATGAATGTATGTGCTTGGCAAATGACTGCTGTGAGTGGTCATCCAAACTGAGTATTTTCCCCACTAAGCTGTCAAGCTTAACACCGGTGATAATCCATGTAGGTCCAGGTCATAGGAGTGAGGTAAAAGGAACATTTGGAGGGACCAACACCAACAGCTAGGAGTAAAAGTACCTCTAGATGTGTCTTTGGATTAAAGAATGGTTGTATATGTAATAAAGGAAATTGTATGTTTTGTTTTTGAGTTATCTTGTTAATGTAAAGATGTAATACTACTTTTAAATGATAATGTTAAATGATATGAAATTTTGTAATATGTATATGTATAACATTGAATAGAATTATATACCTTGAATATATGTATAGGAATTTGGTTGCTATCTGTGCGGATGGTTGTAGGTTCCGTATAGGGGGTGTTACAATAATGTTGAATAAATTAAGCAAAAGGCTATATCTCAAGTCCAGTAAAATAAGGTAAAAGAAAGCGTGAATGAAGGAAACAATTAGACAATTAGTTAAGTGGTTACTGAAGTAATAGAACTTGATAGATTAGCTACCCTAGGTGTTGTTATTCATAAAAATGATTAAGACAATAGTGATACTAAACTATAGTGATTGGTAGGAAACAGGGACTAAAAGTCGAAAAACTAAAAGAAGGATCAAGTCCTCTCAAGTTTATTGTGTAGCACTATATGGAATATTAGTGGACTAAATTGTCCTAATGAACAACTAGCTTTAGAGGATTATCTTTAAGCTAGTCAGTCTTGTTTTGTTGGTTTGTTGGAAACCAAGATCGAAGAGGAAATCTTTCAAAATGGGTTGATATCTTAGCAGATTGGAAAATCTTGAGCGATCACTTAAAGCATCCTAGTGGAAGGTGTATAGTTGCAATAGATCCAACACAACTTGTTCTCTCTAGCTGATACTATATTGATCAACTTATTCATAGTTAACTTGTTCTAAAATGGCTCAACGTTCTAATAGCTATAACTATGGTTTATATGGTCAATTGGGAAGTCCAAAGATTTAGCTTATAGGAAGAATTGCAGTATTTAGATTTAAATATGTCAGTCTTGTGGATGGTGTCAGGGGATTTTAACTACTTATTATCTGCTTCTAAAGCCTTAGGGGTAAGAAAAGTTACATATGTTGATACTAAGGAACTGACTTCATACATCTTTCCTTGGACTTTTTGATTTTAGATATCAAGGCCCTATATTCATATGGAATAATCACCAGAGGGGCGGTATAAATGTACAAAGAAAGCTGGATAGGTGTTTAGTAAATATAGATGGGTAAATCAATTATTAGAAAGCTATCTAGTGTTTGAGG
This sequence comes from Erythroxylum cassinoides, assembly GCA_027478405.1. NCBI lineage: Eukaryota > Viridiplantae > Streptophyta > Magnoliopsida > Malpighiales > Erythroxylaceae > Erythroxylum > Erythroxylum cassinoides. Next base: position 231,647 of record JANIPM010000196.1, read on the forward strand.
AACCACTGTTTTCTAATCATACTCTTATTAAGAAATGCATCAATGCTACTTGATCAAACGAAAATCACCTTTCATGTTCTTTAACTCCCTACTAGAAAACTCTCAGCTTGATTCAATTATTGCTAATAATGTTGGTATGAATCTGTAGGGTTCTAGAGCTTTCCAGTGTGTTCAAATGCTGAAATATATTAAAGCTAAATGCATTAAGTTACTTAAGCTTAATACAGACTCTTTCAAATTCAGTAAAAAGCTAACCCTCAAGAATCGATCATTTACTCATAAGCTTTTAGCTAAGGATCCCATTAACTACTCACTCTAGGATAAAGAGATTAGAATTCTATAGTTATTTGTAGGCCATCTAGGATTATAGAGTGCAAATAAAAGTCTAAAGTCTAGTGGTTACAACAAGAAGATAGGAATTCTAAATACTTTTTCAGTTTGATTCAAGGCAAGAGAAATAGAAACAGGATAGTTTGTCTAAAGAATGAGTATGGTTTGAAGATAAATGAGCAAGAAGAACTAAAAAGAATAGCCACAAGTCACTTTCAAGCAATAAATGGGGTATCTACTTGCATTGCAAGTCTTCCTAGCTATCTAGTTAGTGGAATGATTGGTTCCATTAAACATGATCAAGAATTTGCATTAATCAAAGAAGTCATATGTGAAGAAATGAGAGATGTGTTATTTTCATTTCATCTAAATAGGTCTCCTGATGGATTTAATGTTTGGTTATTTTAAGAGAAATGGAACCTTTTATAATTAACATTTGTTAAAGCAGTAAAGGAGTTCTTTATTTGTGGTAGGTTACTCACTGAAATTAAGAACTTTCTTGCTTTGGTGCCTAAGCTTCCCATTCCTAAGAAGTTGAATGATTACAAACCAATATCCTGTTGCAATGTGCTATACAAGATCACTTGTAAAATCCTTACCAATAGATTAAAGAATACACTACCTGGTATAATTAACCAAAATCCGGGAGCATTTGTTCCAGGTAAAGAATGGGTGACAATATTATTCTGGCTTAAGAATTGTTCGAAGAATATAATCATAAGGAACATGTAAAATGCTTTTACACTTCTTGATAAACCTTGAGTAAATGTTTTCTGTAGCTGAAACATTCCCAAAAGTGCTTTCGCTTCCTCTCCTTAAATTTAAAGTCTTGAGTTCCTCTTTGAATAGGCCTAACTTCTTCACAGAAAAAAAAATCCTAATGCCCTTAAGATTGTATATGATATTCCTCTTGTGATTACCTTAACAAAATTTCCTTCCTCAACTAAAGAGTTATTGGACCTAAAAGGGAAGTACTTTTTGCACTTAGAAAACAAGTTTTTTTATTATTACAAGGGAATGATCTAAGAACATTAGATTCCAAAAATGAGATTTGCTCTTAAGGAACCTTGACAACCACTAATCCATTCATAAGTGCCCTATTAAGCTTCTTTTTTATATGCCATCTTCCTCATTTCTTATTGCTTTAAGTGAATAAAAACCCCCCAAACCTTAAATCATTTACACCTATCTTCTTAATACATTATTTAAATTCTATTATGAAATTATTCAAACATACATTGCCCTTTGCATCTGTTATAGTTTATCCTATAGTAAGTTTCTCTAAAAAGCAAAAATTGATTTGTAAATAAAGGAGATTGCAACTTTTAAATTCTCTTGAAGAAAATTTACTACTAAATGCATATGTTGATTAATGGTTTGGGGAACATGAACCTTAACAAAATTAGTGAAAAAGGCAATCAAAATAAGATCATAGTGAATATGTTAATGATTAGATGGAAAGGACAATTCATTTCTCAAAATATTTAGTTAGATGAGACTTCCTAGTTCAACTTGGACTCTAAGATACCTATTATAGTAGGATTACTCTCTAAAATAAAGTCCCTTAAAGACTGTTGTTTAGAGGGGAAATTAATGCCCCTTACATTCCATCAAACTATGGACACAATGAGGGATTATTAAGTTAGATCATTTGTATCTATTCTTTCTTCACAACTTTCTACTTCTATTAACTTTAAAATCCTTCACATTCAAACCAATGTTATCCACCACTATCAAGGAAGGGGGTATTGCCTGGAAATCCTCAGAGATTAATTCCCTTACCATAGTCTCATTTTGTAGGAGGGATCTTCTACTTAGACTACGTGTATTAGACCTCACAAATATGGCGTCTGGTTTACTTACATCCTCCTTCATATTTTTTTGATACCAATTTATCTAAATTAATCTTAAAAGCAATTGTTTCCATAAGGAACCCTTAGTAACTTCCTTACCTGCCACTTGCCTTAGATGTAAGTTATTAACATTGGCAACCTCTTTAGATTGGTTACCCAAGTCCATCAGTTTAGACAATCTCCTCTTACAAATCTCCTTTTAATTGCTCTCCATTGTTTTCCTTCGTCTTTTACAGTATGTTTTCATTGGTGCAAAACCTAAATAGAGTCTTCAAATAATGTCTCATCTTCCCCTAATCTTATAAGAGGAATGGTGTCTGGCAATTCTTTCTCTATCTGAACACTCACACATAATCTTGTATACCTTACTCTCTTCCTCAAAGTTATTGTTATGAGCTTTTATGTAATTAGCTAATAAACTCAAACCCTTTGCTGACTAACATTTAAAGGGCATATTATGAATAGTAATAAATATTAGGATAGTCTCATGTTTAGCGTCCAAACTAATTTCAGGTTTCAAGAATTTTAAGAATAAGGGAAAATATTGGACATGCCAAGGGCTAACACCCAAAACCTCCTTAACACTATTACTTATGGCAACCTTGAATAGAATGAGTTTGTCTTTTGATAGCAACAATTCCTTTAAGCCTTCTCCTTGCTATTGCTTCCTCACCTAATTATTGATTATCGGGAAAAGAGGACAAATTCCTAAAAAAGAACCACAAGAGAGTTGAATCCCAACTTTTTGCACCTTTCATTAAAAAATCAAGTTTAGGGGTAACAGTGATGCAACCATTTCAAGCAAAAAAGGGCAATAATGTAGTGAAGCACTAGAGCATTCACATGCCACCTACTTCTAGTTCAGACTAGGGCTAATTTTTATAAGAGTGCAACTAGAAAGGACTTGGAACCATAAATAGCCCCCTATTATACACAAGGAGTTGGCAAAAGAATTGACGAGGAAGGAGTGACACTAGTTAAGAGACCAAGAAGCATAAGAGGTAAAGTCATCTAACAAAATTTTCCATTAAACGAGGAACTAGACATTTTAAGATAAGAAAGGTTGAAAAGCTCATAGCAGCCAAAAGATTTAAAAATGTCATTCCAAAGAGAGAGGCAAAAAAGTTGGAAAGGAAAAGATAGGAAAGCCCTCAAAGACTTTAAACTTCCCAGAAATAATAGAACACCACCAGTAGGAGCTTGAATGCTAGAAAAGAAAGAAAAGGAACAAAACAAGCCCAAGAACAAACACAAGGCCCTGTTTGGCAATCAGCTGATTGCATTAGTTGTTAGCTGATAATTGTTTATATCAGTTGATTTGACCAGTGGATTGCATTAGCTGTTTGTCATTTAATGTTTGGTAAAATTTGTTGTTTAGTATTAGCTGTCTATATGTAAAATAACTTATGAAGACATGACTCAACAAAAAATTATAAGGTATTAATTTAGTATTTCGTTGAATATTCTTATAGTAATTTAGATTTTAGATATTTAATTCTACAAAAATTAAGTTTATAAC
>JANIPM010000197.1:120799-137620 GCA_027478405.1 Erythroxylum cassinoides
ATTTAGCGACGAATATTAGTACCGTCGCTAAATCACTCAATTTTAGCGACGGAAAGCATATTTCCGTCACTAATTGCCGACGGAAACGTTTCCGTTGCTAAGTTTCCGTCGTTAATTTACATTTTTCTTGTAGTGAGGAGTATGGTCAGAAATTCCAAGTTCTAAGAATTTTGCTGCTTCCTGAAAAGGAATTTATCCTATCCACATTTACCAAAGCCCTATCCAACCCTTTCTTAATATGCCAAAATGAACTTTGTTTGTTAGACCAGGTGAATTTATGGCCTTCAAATTTTAGATCTATGAGTTCCATCTCCCGCATACAATCATACATATCTAAAGAATCATTGTATAAATTGCAATTGTCTTATGCTTCAGATATTAATAAAGTGTTGTTAAAGTCACCACACACTAACCATGGAGAATTTATCGAGGCCTTTAATCTTCTTATAGAATTCCGGAGTTCAGTCCTTTGAAATCCGAGGTTAAAATCATAAACAAAAGTAGTTAAAACACTAGAGTTTTCCATCTTGAAGTAGATCTTAGTGTGAATAAACTGTTGATTTGTTTCTAGAACATTCACCTCCAAAAAATCACCATCATAAGCAACAATAATCCTACCATAGGCGTGGCTTTGGTGGTTGTTAAAAACTGCCATTTCCTACCCAAATAGCAAAGCTTATTCAGATTTGCTTCCCTAATTTTAGTTTCCAAAAGACAAAAAACCTTAGCCCTCTCCTTCAGGACAAAATCCCTTATCGCATTAAGCTTGGAAGGGTTATTTATTCCACGTACATTACATACTATCACAGTCATAGGAGATTGCTTTTTACCTTTGTAGCCTTTCTTACTACTCCTGTTACTTTTCCTAAAAGTCACTTGTTCAAACTACTCCTCTTAAAGCCCACCATTCGGCAGATAAGCCTTTTGTACGCTTTGTTCATTCTATTGGGGATCAGAAACTCCTTCATTTAGGTTAGTTTCATTAGTTTCCAGCCCATTTACCCCCTTATCCATTTAGAGTATTATTTTGATCAACCAATGGTATCTGACCAATTCCTCCCTTTTTGTCTAAAGCTATTCTATTTCTTTCATGAATGCTTCCACAATTTTAAGAGAATTTTTTTCTAACTAAATTGGTTCATGATTTTCAACAACTTGTTCAGCCTCCTCACCATCTTTCTTTTCTTCCGAATCATACTTTTCTATACCCATTACCTCTTAATAGTCTCCTCTAGTGAATATCCATCCAATAGGTTTCCATTCTTTACCTTGAGCTTTGAGAGATGGTTTCTATTGGTTCGTTACTATAACTCTATCCTCTCTAAGAGAATGCTCATTTGCCAACTTTAAGATAGGAATGCAATCTTTCATTTTTTTAGAAACGTCCATACTCACACACAATCTAGCAAACTCGACCCTTTTTCTCAAAGTGGTGTTTTTATCCATACATAGGTTTCTACAATTAACTAGCTAGCATACTCAATCTTTTGGTAGTCTAATATTCTAAAGGAATATTGTGAATGTTCACCCATAAAGGAATGTTCTTCATTATGATTTTTTCTAATTCCATTCCCTGTTGCCAATTTTGAAGAAATAAGGGGAGTTGAGAGATATGCTAAGGGCCTTCTTTAATTACCTTTTGTGCTTCTAATTTTGAGAAAGTGAAGATTATGTTATCCTCTTCATTAACCATTACCTCCTTTAAACCTCTTCCTTTCCAATTCTTCTAAGTCCAAGCTTATATCACTGGAAAAGCAGGTCTTCTGTCTATAAAAGACCAACTATAGTAGTCTCCCATGTCCTAACTCCTTCCTGCAGAATACCAAGACTAAGAGCCACCATTAATTTCCCTTCAATCTTCACAGGAGGACTGAAAACAAAAGAAGAATCGAAATTATCTCCCACTACCTGTTTCCGTGTCTTCCTAGTTCCTCTAATAGATTCTCCTTGTGTTAGAACTATCATCTTAGGAGGAAAATCTGAGATAGAGGGAGGGGTATTTTTAGAGAGCGGTGGGGAGGAAAAATGAGCTTTAGAAGATTGGGAGGGGGAGGAGGGTGTAGCATGTAGATTAGTAGTTTTTAGAGGGGTATTTTTAGAGAGGGGTGGGGAGGAAAAATGGTTTATAGAAGATTAAGAGGGGGAGGAGGGTGTAGCATGTAGGTTAGCAGTTTTTAGAGAAGAAGATAATAGAGGAAAATTTGTCTCCATTTTATCTAGAACCCTAATTTGTTGGTATTTAAATGCAGGTCATCCAATGGAAAAGAGGCCAAGAGTAGGTTTTCGAAATGAAGGGAGGTGGGTGTTTTATGAAATAGTAAAGGTAGCAAGGAAAAAAAACAATGACTAGGGTATTTAGATAAAAGAAAGAGGAGTTCAATTATGGGTTAAGGTTTGGTAGCTGGAAAGAGGTTTGGGAGAAGACAGAGTTTCTGTGAAGCTCAGCTCATTAAAGGAAGGAGCAAAAAACAAGAAAAGGACGGGTATTTAGATTTGAGAAGGAAGGAATAGAGGACTGTGATAGGGTTTGGTGGATGGAAGGATGGGTTAGAGAGAAACTAGAGTTTCTCTCTCATTATTTTTTAGAATGCAGAGATTGATTAAGAGAGTAAGAACTTAGAAGAGAAGAAAGAGAAGTGAGGACAGGATAGATTCAAGGGAAATAGAAGTGTCCCAAAAGAGCAGGAATGTACTAAAGAAAAACAATCACACTAGGTACTGAATATTGTTAAAATCCATCTCACCTAACTCTTCCCTGAACATTACTACCATTGTAAAAACCAAGTCTTTATTCCTTTTTGTTTCTTCACAAAGTCTTAAGTCAAGTTGAACACGCACATGTGTCATGATTAAAGCAAATATTACAGGAGTAGTATTTTCAAGCAGATAGTCAAAGCTTAGTCAAAAATAACAATCATAATCTTCTGCAGCCTTCTACAATCCTACATCAGGAATTATAGGTTACGATCCAATCCTCTTCTTTCTGAGGCGCTCCTCTATGATGAAGGCAAGCTCTAGATATTATCAAGCATTGAGCCTAAGGTCACAATAAGTGTGATAACATGAGCTCAAATCATCAAATGTCACCCTCTGTAATCCACCAATGCACTCTGTAATATTATGCCAAACATCTCCAGATGAACTCCACCTAGGTGGCTTCCTTCTTGTTTATTTACATCAAAGAATGCTTTCACCTCAGTCTGCCTCAATATAAGTAATAATACTGAAGTATTTTAACAATTGTGACAAAATTACTCTGGAGCGATAGAAACTTGTTTCTTGATGATCAAAACATAAATATTTTATTTGACAACCAACAAAAACAATCAGGAAAGGTCGGAGGAATAAGGGAGGGCTTTGAGAGAAAGGGTAAACAAAACGCAGAATTTAATTATTTGCTTAAGTTTAATTTAAAGGGTGGGTCCCACATTTAAAAAAACTAAATATTGTATTTAATTAAAAACTAGGTCCCACCTTGCCACGTTAACATAAGGCCCCACTAAAATAAATAAAAAATTATTTTACAAGTGTCAAATCAGCACTGACCTGACACTTAATAGAGAAATTTGAATTTTCCATTAAGGTGGCATCAAACTTTAATGTTTTTCAAATGTAAGGGTTATAATTGTTCACTTCATAATGTTTGGATAAAACTTGTTGATTGGTGCAAAACTTAGGTCAAAAAGTGATCCTTTTGCCTATTTGTTTTATTTTAGGAGACAACAAGTAAAAATTGTATCAAATTGGAGTATTATTAGTCAAAATCACAAAAAAACGTATTTTCATCTCTATTATATAAGAATTTGGGTTTATTTTAGAAAGATAAGAAGAGACTAGGTTTTGAGAAGGAAAAAAAAGAGACAAAAACACACCTACTACCTTATCCATCATTCTCTTTTCGTTTCTTTTTAGTTTTCTCTCAATTATTTATCTTTTCTTCTATATTTTTTATCTTGGAACTAAAGTTATGTATGGTTAACTCCAAATACTCTCATTCAAGGGGATTTAAAACTTCAGTTGTAACCTTATTAGATTTTGTTCTAAACTTATATTTATGTTTTAATTCAAGTATGTTTAAGTATTTCTTGTTTTATGTTCTTATATTTTATAAATAATTAATATTGATTAATCTGACAAATTAATTTGATGTTGATTATTCTATAGCTATTAATAAATTTAGTAATTGGTAATTGTCATAAAGGATTGGTACAAGTAGTAAATAAGTTATTTATGAATTTGCACATTTAACTTATAAGAAACAAAAAAATTAAGTTGAATAGTTGTAGCTATCTCAATTATTTAATCTAGGGTCTGGTCTTTTTCAGTAACTTTATTTCTATAATTTAATTGATATGGAATGCTGCCATACCTAATCAATTGATGGTAAGTTTTTGTTTGAATGTTGGATTTGAACAAATTAATTTAGAAAATTTTGAGACTTACTATGACTATCCTAATATGTTTCAGGCAAACAACTTGAATTGCGAAAATTATTCTTTTTGAACCAATGATCAGTGTTACAATTAGATGAGATCTTTCTTTTGAATTGAAGTTAAGTACTCATGAATTTCTCACTTTTATATTTAGTTGATTTATTTTGATTCCCTGTTAATTTTAATAAATTAGTTAATTAATCATAAACTCCTACTTTGTTTTGTTAATTGAAATTAAGAAACTAGCTTTTTAGTTTATTTGAGATTCGACCAGGTTTTATGACTACTATAAAAAGTTTAGTGAAAATTTTAAAGGCTTCGATAACCGGATCAAAATTTTGACGCTATTATCGGAGAACTATTTTAGTTTCTTAGTTTTTTGTGTTATTGTATAGTTTACTCCTAATCTCTTGTCTTGTATGATTCATTCTTCTCAAACACTTGAATTGTAATATAATCTAGAAATTGAGAAGACAACGCATCATTTAAGGAAGGAGACTAAGTAAGGAAGCAACCATTCACCTTCAGAAGTGAAAAGTTGAGATTGATCTAACCATGGGTGAAGGTTCTAATGTCCAAGAAGTTAAAGACCGCCCATCACACTATAGGAGCTGGCCATGCTCGAAGTCGTTACCTTAACCGCAAGGAAGACTCGGAAAAGGGAAACAAAGAGAAGATGTGTACGAACGAGAGATCCAGCAACAAGAAGAAGGAAAAGGATTAAATAGAGGAACTCTCGAACATTTGGCGATCTCAGAAGAGAAAAGATAGCAAATCCTAACATTAAAACATTGAGGGAGTTAACAACATCAAATTTGAATCAACAACCCTTATGTGTACAATTTCTAGATGTTAAGGTAGATTTTGAATTGAAATCTGGTTTGATTCACTTACTCCCAATTTTTCGTGGAATTATAGGTGAGGATTCAAACAAACACTTGAAAAAATTTTATATTGCCTGCTCTTCAATGAAGCCACAAGGAGTGAAAGAAGAACAAATTAATCTCAAACCTTTCTATTCTCGTTGAAAGATAAGACAAAGGATTGATTATATTTTCTTCCCTCTGACTCAGTGATAACATAGAATGACATAAAAAGGTTGTTCCTAAAAAAGTTCTTTCTTGCATCACAAGCAACCAATATCATAAACGAGATACGTAGGATAATACAATTCATTGGAAAAATATTGTATGAATATTGGGAGAGATTTAAAGAGTTATGTGAAAATTGCTCACACCACAAGACCCCTAACCAATTTTAATTTAGTACTTTTATGAATGGCTATTGCTAATGGATAGGAGAATGGTATATGCAACTAGTAAAGGAGCTTCAGTAGACAAAACACTTGAAGCTGCCAAGCAGTTGACATCAAATATGGTGAAAATTCTCAACAATTTGGGACAAAGATGGATGAAGTTGTTAAGCGTGTGAATGAAACAAGTAACATGACCCTTAAGGATAAAATTTCAGATTTGGCTACTTTAGTTCATCAAATGGTTGTAGGCTAGTTACAATCAACATGAGTGTACAAACTATGCTCATTCTTTGGCCATCCTATAGATATATACCCTATATTGGAATAAGACTTCCTTCGAGAAGCTAACATAATAAGGGAATTTCTTAGTCAATTTTGATGAAAATATGACCCTTGTTACAATCATTATAATCCAGGATGAAGGAATTATCTAAAATTTAGTTATGGAAATCAAGGAGGGCAACAAAGATATCAACCTCACAATTTCAATAGAAAACCTCCACTACATATGCCTAATCTCAATCTTCAAATTCAAATATTTCTTTGGATGAAATTGTTAAAGCACTTACTACTAATACTCAATAATTTTAATAGGAAAGAGCAAGCCTTCAAAATTTAGGAAATTAAATCATTCAATTAACCACCTATGTTAGTAAATTGGAAGCCGAAGCATTAGGAAAATTACCTTCCCAAACTATGGTAAATCCTAAGGAGAATGTGAGTGCAATAACTTTGATAGGTGGTAAAGAAATTCAATATGGATTTGCCTTACCAATTAAGATAGAAAGGCATGATGAAGGAGAAAAAGAAGATGAACCTCTAACTCAAGAATCAATAAAGGTAAAAGTGATTTATCTTCACCAACATCAACTCATGCACTTGTACCTACTTTCTCTAGCAGGTTGACCAAATCAAAAGAAGAGGAACATGAAAGAGAGATCCTAGAAACCTTTAGAAAGGTGTAAATTAACATATCATTTCTAGAAGTCATCCAGCAAATTCTAAAATATGCAAAGTTTTTTAAAGAACAATGCATGAATAAAAGAAAGTTGAAGGATAAGGAGAGAATAAATTTGGGTAAGAATGTATTAGCTATGATAAATTGAAATTTACCACAAAATGCAAAGATCCATGTATGTTTACACTTCCATATGTTATTAGTAATAAGAAAATTGAATGTGCCATGCTAGACCTAGGTACATCTATTAGAGCTTTAAATTTTAATTCTTTGTAAGAAACTAATGTGATTACTTAGCTAGTTGATCGTTCTTATATACGTCTCATTGGTGTTATAAAGGATGATTTACTCCAAGTTAATGTTTTAGTATTTCTAAAAGACTTTTACATCTTGAAAATAGATGGAGATAGTGTTGATCATTCACGTTCGATTTTTATTAAGAAGGTTGTTTATAAAGATAGTCAAGATGAAAATCGATGCGGATGAGGGTACTTTTTTGTTGAGTTTGATGGAGAGATATTGAAGTTCATTATTTTTGAAGTAATAAAGTAACCTAATGATTTTCAATTCATTTACCATATGGGATATTATGGATTCATTTGTGCAAGATATTTTTAAATAAGAAAATGTTAATGATGAGTTAGAGTTTAATGTTAACCCAGAAGTGAACAGGCAAGTTGATGAAACTTATAAACTTATTCATTATCAGGATACTAATAGAGTCAAAAACTTTAATTGTTGAACTTAATATAACTCACAACAAAATGTTATCTTCTATTTTACAGGCTCTAAAGATAGAATTGAAGACCTTACTTGAACACCTAAAGTATTTTTATTTAGGTGAAGGAGAGTCATTATATACGATCATATAAAAAAGGCTTGGAGAGTCATTATCTACGATCATATAAAAAAGGTTGGCTACAGGGCACGAGGAAAACCTAGTAGGGCTACTTAAGGAGTACAAAACTACAATTGGTTGGACTTTTTAAGACATAAAAGGCATTAGGTGAACAATTTGCATGCATATGATTCTTTTAGAAAAGAATGCTAAGCCAATAAGGGAACTCCAAAGAAGACTCAATTTAATAATGAAAGATGTGGTAATGAAAGAGGTTTTAAAACTTTTAGATGCAAGTATAATCTATCCAATCTAGAAAAATGAATGGGTAAGCCCAGCGCATGTTGTGCCTAAGAAAATTAGTATGACAATAATACGAAACCAAAATGATGAGTTGGTACCAATAAGGGTTCATAATGGATAGTGAATGTGCATAGACTTTAGAAAGCTTAACTTAGCCACTAGAAAGGGCCATTTCTTATTACCTTTTGTAGATCAAATGTTAGAAAGACTTGAAGGTAAATCATGTTTTTATTTTTTGGATGGTTTTTTTAGGTTACTATCAAATTGCAATTGCTCAAAAAGATCAACAAAAAACTATCTTTACATGTCCTTTTGGATTCAGGTGAATGCCCTTCGGTCTTTGTAATACTCCAGGTACATTTCAAAGATGCATAATGACTATATTTTTTGAGTATATTGAGAATTGCATTGAAGTATTAATGGATGATTTTACTGTTTATGGAGATTCATTTAATGATTGCTTAAATCATTTATCCAAGGTTCTCAAAATATGTATTAAAATGAATTTGGAGTTAAATTATGAAAAATGGAATTTTATGGTTAATCAAGGCATTGTTTTGGGACATGTGATTTCATCCAGGGGATAAAAGTTAATAAAGCAAAAATGGATTTAATTGTGAACTTACCTTACCCTACAAATGTTAGGGAAGATCAATCTTTTCCTGGATATGCAGGATTTTATTTCATGTTTATTAAAGATTTTTCCAAGATTGCAATACCATCATCAAAGTTGCTAGAAAAAGACATTCTATTTGAATTTGGAAAGTACTGTACGGAAGCTTTTGACAAACTCAAGACATTATTAACAAGTATGCCTATTACGTAACCACCAAATTGGGATCTACCATTGAAGATCACGCGTGATGCTAATAATTATATAGTGTGAGTTATTTTAGGCCAAAAGATTGGGAAGCAAAGTCATACTATCTATTATGCTTCAAGAACATCAGATGTTGCATAATGTAATTATTCTATAACTGAGAAGCAACTTTTAGCAATTGTTTTTGCTTTAGAAAAATTTAGATCTTATTTGCTTGGCTCTAAAGTTATTATATATTCTGATCGTATAGCATTGAAATACCTTTTAGCAAATAAAGAGTCAAAATTGAGGTTAATACGATGGATTTTGCTACTTTAAGAATTTGATTTGACAATAAGGGGTTAACAAATGAGCAAAAAATTTAGTATCAGACCATTTGAGTAGGTTAGTAAAAGATGAAAATATTTTACAAAATTTTTAAACTTTCATAATGATCAATTGTTCCAAATGAAATGTATGGTTCCATAGTAGACAAACCTTATTAATTATTTAGTTATTGGAACTTTAACTGATTACCTTAGTAAGTTTAGGAAGGAAAAGACAAGGAATTAGGCAAAATATTATGTTTGGGATGAATTATATTTATGGAAGTTTTTCTCTGATCAAATTATTAAGTGTTGTGTGCTAAAAAATGAACATCATTTTATCTTAGCTTTTTGTCACAATTATACATAAGGTGGTCACTTTGGCTCCAAAGAACTGCTAGAAAACTTTTGGACAGTGGATTGTATTGGAAGACTTTGTTTAAAGATGCTTATGTATTTTGTAAAAGTTATGACAAATTTCAAAACATAGGTGTGTTATCCCATTGAAATGAAATGTCTCAAAGCCCCAATTCTTATAGTTAATGTATTTAATGTATGAGGTATTGATTTTATAGACTCTTTTCCTTCATCTCATGGTTTTTCTTATATGATTTTGGTTGTTAATTATGTTTCAAAGTGGGAGGTAGTAAAAGTCACAAAGATTGATGATTCTATAGCTATTGTAGGCTTTATAAAGTCTAATATCTTAAACAAATTTAGAGTCTTATGAGTATTATTAGTGATCAAAGAAGTCATTTTTGCAATAAAGCCGTGGTAGTGATGTTTAAAAAGTATGGAGGGCATCATCAAGTAGCTACCGCAAATCCTCTACAAACAAATGGATAAGCAAAAATATTGAAATTGTGAACCCTAGTAGAAAGGATTGGAGTTTACATCTAGATAATGCTTTTTGGACATATTGTTCAACCCACAAAACACCAATAGGAATGTCTCCTTATGAAGTAGTTTTTAGTAAAGTTTATCCTTTAGTGGTAGAGATTGAACATTAAGCTTATTGGGTAGTGCAACATTGTAATATGAATTTGGTAAATGCTGAGAAGGAAAGAAGATTGCAATTGTAAGAGCTAGAGGAACTAAGGTTGGATGCCTATGAAAATTAGAGAATCTACAAAATAAAAACAAAAATTTTCCATGATAATATGATCTTTAGAAGGTAATTTGAGGTGGGATAAAAAGTGTTATTATATAATTCTCGATTAAAGCTTATGTTAGGTGGCCTAGTCCTTTTGTTGTCATTAATATATTTTCTCATGGTACAGTGGACATATAAAGTTTAGATATTGAGAAATTTTTCAGTGAACTCAAATATATTGAAACCATTTCATTGTGAGATGATGCTAGTGTGCTAAATATTGATTTGGAACTTTTCAAATAAGTAAAAGTTTGAGAAGAAAAAGCTTCATCGAGCATAATGATGTTAAACAATTGCACTTTTTGGAAGACAACTCAAAACTATAATAGTTTTTATTAGTTTTGTTTTAGTTATATATGATTTTCATTTGCTTGTTTTTTGAGAACTTAATTTATTGACTTAAGGGGGCATAATACTAAATTTCATAAGGCGTGATCATGCCTTGTAAGATTTCCTATTCTGAAATTTTGAGTCTTCGATTTGTAAGGCGTGATCACACCTTATGTAATTTAGCTGTCAAGATCAAAGACTTAACATTGTAAAACATTAAATCTTAAGGCGAGATCATGCCTTATATGATTTAGCTTTCTGAAATGGAACTCTTAACATTCCATAACACTAAAATTCATAAGATGTGATCATGTTTTATACATGTTAGTAATCTGTCAGGTTTTAAAGAAACTTGTAAATTTTTAAAGTGAAAATAAAAATAATAATAATAATTATAATTAATTATAATTATAATCATAAATAATAATAATATATTAAAAATCTAACTTGTTTTGTTTCTTTTTCAGGAAACAGCCCCACATCCAACACGTCAACCCAGCTTCAACTGCATACCACACACAAACAACAACATCCCACACCAACAACCCCACCAAGCATCCAACACACAAGACCCAACCAAGTAGCACCACATCTAAAGCACCAACGACGCATAATATTCCTGGCTTTAACAACACCGTAAGCTTCACAGAAGTCTCATGTGTTATGCCCATTGTGCCAGTTGAATTGTCCCAGACCACCTCAACCCTCAACCACCAACACCCACTAGTATTGTATTAATTCTATTTATTTTACTTAATTTCTTTTAGTTTCTTTCATTTTAGATTTAATTTTAGTAATTACTAGGTTGTTTAAATTATTTTTTGAATTAGTTTTCGGACTACAATTGTCATCATTATGGGACGTTCCAAAGATACTACTAAGATAGTAGCGAAAGGAAAATCTACATTGAATCCAACTGCACAACATCAATCCACTACAGGACCTGCAACCAATACCAATAGGAATCATGCTCAAATAATGAAAAATAGATCTCTTTTGCCTCTAACTAAATCAGACTTGTGCGATTATCTAAATTTTAACTTTAAAGAAAGAAAACAACGATACACTACTCTTAAAACCTGACATATTAATGCAGGTAAGTATATGCATTACCTATCTTTAAAGGACTTGCATATTAAAGAAAATTTTGATGATTTGCTTATTAACATGAGTTGGAGTTATTTTGTGCTGATTCGATATTTGATATTTATTGAATTAAGTAGGAGTTTTATACTACTTTCAAATTTGATAAACCAAATAATTTTACTTTACGTATTCCTAATGTGGTACAATACAAATTAATGAGTGTCAAATTTAAATAGAGCATCATTGATTTTAGTTTAGCCTTAGGGTTGATAATTGAGGAATATGCTAATTCGACTCAATACAAAGAATATGTTATGGAAATTGGTGATTTTGACTCTTTTAGAGCGTGGAAATCAATGTCTTCTAACTCGTCGATTTATCATCTTATTAAATCTAAGGATAGTTATCTTAGTAAGATTGAATGGATTTATATACATCATTTTTTAGCCTTTAATTATTCAAGAAGGAAGGACACAACATGTAATTGCACTAAAACTTAATTGTTCTTTATTTGGTGTACGGTAATCAAAGTACACGTCAATTTGGGTGGTTAGTTGGCAACACCGTTTAACGTTGTTATCTCTTCTAACTAAGATTTTGTGTCTCGATTCCTTTATTACTCATTAGTTTCAATTTCTTTAATGCGACTAACACAGATATACATATTGCTTGTGAAATGGAACCATTAGACAGGGCTTGTTTAAGCTAAATGTGGTTACTTATACAACAAAGTAGAACATTTCATTTTATATCATGTAACCCCCCCATAGAGAGGTTCATCATCAACGAAACAAAATGATCGTGAAGTTCCACCATCTCTATATCTTCCAACTCCACCAATTCAACATGAGCATCATTTTTTATGGAGAGATTGGAATGTAAATTTCTAAACTAGAGAAGAATTTGGTTGCCCTACTTTAATTTATGGGAGTGATACCTTCATGTCCACCAACACTATAGTACATCTCATATCATATGCTCACAACTCAGGGGAGTATTCTACCCTGTGTGTTATTTTTGTTGACTATTTTTATAGCATTTGAGCATCTTATGCATACATTGGAGATAATGTATCATTTTAATATAGGGGACAAAGAGTATATATATTATGATGAACTATTTGATTTGTGCTTGAACTCATAAATACAATGATTCATATATTGATTATTCCTCATGATAGCTTCATAATCTTCTAATTATTGTTTAGAAATAATCCCTAGGTTAGGATACTTTTTTACTTTAAGTTATAATGCATGAGAAAGACAAACATGATTGTTATTCTTCATTAAATTACTTTAAGTATCTTAAAAGACAAGCATGATTGGTATTCTTCATTAAATTACTTTAACTATCTTATTGGTTTTGTTAAATAGAAATGAGTAAGAGTTTATGCATTTTAATACCTATGTGAGCTTTAAGCCTAAGAGCATTCATCACATTGTGCTTATACATTTGTTTTTGTTTTGTGTTATCAAACATAGCTTGTTTATGCTAGAACTTGCTTTTGAATGGATGTTGAGACCACATTTTTGATGAATTTGTATATAAAGATGATAAGGGCATTTAGGATAATCATTTTTTACCTAAACAAACTTACTTTACTTTTTATCCCTAGAAAATCAATTTGAGCCTTACCTTTTTGTTTTCTTACATATTAAATTTGTTACAAACCACTTTTACCCTTCTTTTTATTGATATTCGTAATAATTTTGAGCCCTAAATAGAAGGAATTGTATTAAGCTTATTTTGATAGAACTTTAGTTATTTCCCTCAAAAGTAAATTAGTTAATTCAATTGTTTTGATTTTCCAGTATATAGATAGAGAGAGAGAGAATGGGAAAGAAAAAAAGTGATTGAAAATAATGTTATTTGAATAAAATAAGTTTTGGATTGATTTAAGTTGATACTTGTGTAAATAAGTTTATATGATTTTCTTCAATTTATTTAACCGGAAAACTTCTTTTTTGATATTCCTTACCTAAGCCACGTTATAACTCTTATCAAGCCCCATTGATTTATACATTAGGTTTATTTTTATTAGTGGTAGAGATGTGATTCATGAGCAAGATTATAGAAATAACTCATTATGCTTTAATTTGGGAGTTTAATGAACCCTAAATACTTTAAGCATATAGAGTGAAATTCATGAGAGTGTGTCAAGTCTTGTTTCATTTAATTTTGATGGAATTTAAGAGAAGCTATGTTTTTATTTTAAAAATGTGTCCTATGATGTTTGTTCTCTCAATTATTATTTTATCATAAACCTTTTAAGTGTATTATCTTTTAGGATATTTTTGGATAACATAAAAGAAAAATGAGAGGTTGTTATGAGGATAATCGATGTATTAAATTGATATATGCTTAAGGAAGCATGAGTCCGGTGTGGGAGAATTTGATAAGATATTATTTAGTTATGTTGAATGAAATTGTCTCTTTCATTTTAGCTATATTTTGATGCTTAAATAGGAAAATTAATGTTTGTTTTGTTTTAGGAAATGATGAGTGGAGATTGTATCAAATTGAAGTATTATTGGTTAAATTCACAAATTTTGAAAAAATTTGACAAATTACTGTAGTAAATAAGGCGAGATCACACCTAATGTCATATTCACTCCAAAAGTTGGAATTCAATTATGAAACTTATTTCCATGCTTATTATGTAGGGATTTAGATTTGTTTTAGATATGAAGCTTTGCAATATAAAGGTTTTGAGTAGAAAAAGAAGAAGACAAAAACACGCCCAATAGCTTCTCCATCATTCTCTTGTCGTTTCTTTGTAGTTTTCTTTCAATTTTAATCTTTTCATCTATATTTTTTGTGTGTGGAACTAAAGTCATGGCCAAATCCAAATATTCTAATTCAAGGGAGATCTAAAATTCTAGTTTGAACTTTGTGAGGTTTTGTTTTAAACTTATATTCATGTTTTAATTCAAGTATTTCTTGTTTTATGTTCTTATATTTCATTAATAATTAATTTTGATAAATTTGATAAATTAATTTGATGTTGATTATTTTATAACTATCTATGAATTCAGTAATCTGTAATTGTCATGAAGGATTTGTACAAGTAGCAAATAGGATATTTATAAATTTACATATTTAACTTATAAGAGACAAGAAAACTAGGTTGAATATTTGTAGATATCTCAATTATTTAATTTAGGGTCTAGTCCTTTTTAGTAAGTTTATTGTTATTATTTAATTGATATGGAATGCTATCATACCTAATTAATTGATGGTAAGTTTTTGTTCGAATGCTGAGTTTGAACCAATTAATTTAGGAAAAAATAAGAATTATTATGATTATCCTAATATATTTTAGACTAACTGTTTGAATTGTGAAAACTATTCTTTTTAGACTAACGATCGATGTTACAATTAGACGAGATCTTTCCCTTAAATCAGAGTAAAGTTCTCTTGAATTTGTCACTTTTATATTCAGTTGATTTATTTTGATTCCTTGTTAATTTTAGTAAATTAATTAATTAATCATAAACCCCAACTTTGTTTTGTTAATTAAAATTAAAAAACAAGTTTTGAGTTCTATTGAGATTCAACCTGGTTTTATGACTACTGCAAAAGTTTAGTGAATCAGAATTAATTTTGAAGGCTTTGATAACCCGATCATGCACATTAAAAGATCATTCTCCCTTTAGAATATCATGATTGCTTTATGTAAGGTTTCAATTATGCATCACATATCATAAAATATGCAGCAGAAAATAAATCAAAACCCAGAAAATACAGAACCATACATGTGTCATTAAATGTAGTAAAAAATGAACTAAAGATGTGTAACTTACTAACTACTTAATTCTTCGTTGTCTTCACCTCTTTAGGTTGTCATAAACCACAACGACCAAAGGAGGACGTTTTTAATGATATCCACACGAAAAACAAAGCCTAAAACCTCTTAGGAAAAACGATAAGAACACATACAAAGTGCTAGCTTTAATGTATGTTCTTAAGAGAATAGTTTAGAGAATTAGTGTGTGTACAATGAACTCTTCACATATCTCACTAGTTTTCTTACAATACTAAGCAAGAAAATGAGTGAGTTTATGCCAACTTTTGGCCTCCTCTAACCCCCATCATGAATGGAGGAATAATGGGAATTAAGTGGCCATAAATGCCACTTAATTTGGCTTGAGACGTTTGCTAGAAATCTGGAAGCCTTTTAGGTTGGCAGCCATGCAACACTTGCTTTCTTTCATTCCTTTGCAATGTTTCTTACCAGGATCATATCGTGTTACAATCTTGAAACATTCTCTTGTATCTTGGATCGCTATACAAACCTATTTTACTCATTCTTTACATCTCCAATGCGTGTGACCTATTAGGTTCTCGGTTATATTGGTCACCTGAATTAACATTTAATTCAAGCAAGTCATGAGCGGTATATAGCAACACGTCATGACCCTCAATTGACTAAAAAGTTAGTGGTTTGACTACAAATCCTTCCATAGACAATGTTCCTGTGCAATTCACCCTTTCACCATCTATACCCCACTTGGTACAGAGCATAGTTAAAGTATCAACTCCCATTAGACTGATTACGTCACATCTAGCTCAAGTGATGCTAGTTCTTGTCCCTAAGGCTCATTACTCAATTGGATATGCCAGTGAAGACCATATTCATGACATTTCCACTTTGGCCAGAGATTCCCGAGTAATGACCTCAACAAGGGGCTTTGGGTATCATCTCCTTCTATCAGGACTAACGAATCCTTTATTGACTACTCAGTTACCTTCGAATACCTCAAACTGTACCCAATCACAACCTTATGAGCAATCTCTGAGAGACAACGAGGAATGAAGTCAAAATACAAGATCAGTATCCAAGATATCCTTAAGTTCATCAAGTTTAATGATATTTGCACTATTGCTATGATGAGACTATTATTAACATTGGAATAGATTATTCATATGACTGTCTTATGACAGGTCAGCCAATATACTTACTACTTTTAGTAAGCATCTACATGTTAACTCTCAATAACTCATGCTTGCAGCTTATGAAATCCACTGCTTGATCCAATCAAAGAATATAACATGTGCTAGTTTGTCCGGATTAATAATTTCTTATCTCATTATCATGATTTCCTTCATGCTATGTAATGTATTAAGGACTTCATTAATTCGATTTAAGATTATTATTAATTCATAAAGAACATGAACATGAAATTAATGAAAATGCCTTTTTATTAATCATAAAGATTTATACAATAAGGCGATTGTCTTTGGAGTACTTATTTAACACTTCATCCTTCTATTTACATTCTTTTATTATATAGTTTTTCTTTTAAGAAAGACTTAATTTAATTTTTTCATTGTTTATCA
>JANIPM010000201.1:176744-192262 GCA_027478405.1 Erythroxylum cassinoides
TTTGTCTATTTACAAGTTTTTGCCTTATTCCGTCACCTCGAGTATCAAACATTGGTCAAAACTCCCTAATGCTCGGATAATTTCGCAATTAGGACTTAAGGGTTTAACACCAACCACCTTATTTGAGGCTTTGTTTATATGAAATGAAAACAAGTTATGATTGTGGAGTGGAGGCATCGGAGAAAAATACAACTCGGGAGTTGGTGAAGTTGTCGATTGGGAAGAAATTGGTGAGATGTAAATGGATGTACACAATTAGATATAGAGCAGATGGATCAATAGAAAGATACAAGGTTGATAGCCAAGAGATATACATAAACGTATGGAATTGATTATCTAGAGACTTTTTCTCTAGTTGCTAAGTTGAATACTTATAGAATTTTATTTTCACTTGTAGCTAACTATAGTTGGGAATTACAAAGAAAAAGAAAGAAAAACAAAGAAGATGGTGGGGATTGAGTTGCCAAATGGTTTGTAGAAGGAACATTCTAACTGAATATCTCCATGCAATAGTTGTTTAAGATCAATAGCCAGAAATCAGGTCTTTGAAATTCTACAGCAGTTGTATCAGGTGTTAGATAGTTGGTAGTAAACCTGACTTGCTAGATGTCTTGTTTCCTTCTAGCTGATAATTTTCTACGTATTACTTAATTAATGAGTTTATGTAAAGAACTGCATTTTACTGCAATCCAGTGTTCTTGTTTTGAAATTTTATTCTTAGATTTTATTCATAGAATGATTCTTTTTCTTTTTTCTTATGTTGGTCATTCATGTAGGTCTGGGAGATGAGAACTGGACCGCGTCTTCTAACTGTTCAGTGTGCTAAGGGGAGTAAAATATTACAACCAACTTATAGGCTTGGATCCTCTTTGAACTCTCCTTATGTTCCTTTAGAAGTGTTCTTGTTAAATGGGGATTCCGGGCTGTTAGCAGTTATAAATCATTCCCTTGTATGAGTTTCTGGAAAAGCTATTCTTTAATTTTTTTTATCCTTCTGCTCATGGTATTCTTAATGATGCTATATTATAGGAAGTTAGGTTGGTATATATAAAAAAGATATGGTGATTATCTGAGTTAGAGAAAGAAGCAAATTTTTAGTGCCCGAGAGGATAACTTAGTAGGTTAGACATCCGATGTCAGTTGCATTAGCCTGTCTTTGCAGTAACGACCATCAGAATTAGGAAGAGAACGGAAACAGTAGAAAGAGGGGTGATGAGTAAAATTTCGGAGGTCAAGGACGCGGAGGTGTGTTACATATTTGCATAGCAAAGTTTTAACTCCCTTGGGATGCAGTGTATAAGATAACTTGTTCAATGCATTAATTGTTGCCGAACACGACCCACGAACCTATAGAGTTGGTTTTTCAAAGTTGACATCCCAGTACAATTTACGGTACAGACTAATGTTTTTAACCACTGAATAAGGTGTCTAAGCTTTATCCAAGTCTTTGAAGATGCATGATAGTGATGTTGTGTTCTTAAAAGTGTAGGAACCAAGAAATGAGTTAACAAAAATCCGTTGCCAGATGAATTATCCCCAGCGACCCCCATATGGTGGATGTATCTTTCCCCGCTTCACAAGCCCCTTTTTTTTTCATTGTTTGGTAAAATAAGGAGAAACAAATTTACCAGAGTATCTTGCATAAACATTGATCTCAGAAAGGGAGCAAACTGGAAAGATAAGAATGAGCTGTGTTAGGAAAAGAAATGAATTCCAAGCACCAGAACTATATCAAAGTAACCCATGACATCCAAAAAGTGATATTAATCGGTGAACATTAGAAAGCGCATCCTGCTAGAGACTAGAATCAGATTCTAAGAAGTGAAAGAAAGATATCATCCTAAACCAAACAATCAGAAAAAAGAAGGGTCTGAATGTTTTTGCCAAAAAAACAACGGATGATTCTAAATGTTCTTGCAAACATTCAATTTCTTTTTGGATTATGGCAAAAAAGTTTGTTTTAAACTTTTAAGATCATCACTAAAACTTAATTTTTATTTTCTGTTAGAAAACAAAATTTAATAAAATATAGTTAGAACTTGTTAATTCCTCTTATCCTTCATCAACAGTCGACCATCTTCATTTTAAAGTTACGGGAATGTGGGTTGAAAAGTTCAACCATTAAAAACCTATGGACCACGTGCGCTGCAACTTCTTCCGTCACATTTGTTGAAATAATGGCATTGGCAACGGAGTAAACAGAGCTGTCTTCACTGCTATTAAGAATCTGACCCAATAACAGAACTGCAACTGTTTTTTTGGCTTCACACACATAATCAACATATCCTCCTTTCTAACATAGGTTCCTTCCAAAATCACTCTACTCAGATAACAGCCATTTTAGACTTACGAAAAATTTCTAACATACAAAGATTGTTAATGGCTTGTCCTAATTGTGACATCAATGGTGGCTTGGCTAATGACACTATTAAGAGAAGGAATATAAGGCATTCTTGATGATTTGAGGCTTGTGTTAGGAAATCAAGGCTACATCTGATCTTGTATACAGTGGAACAATATCGAAATATTTTTGTTAGACTTATCAAAAGATAAGATCACTTAAATTTTATAACATGGTTAACACACAAAGTACGAATCTTAATTCATACTTTATTGTCAAACTTGATCCTAAGATTTTGGCCCGGCCTAACCTGATTTTGGCTTGGATTGACCGAGCCATGGGCCAAAATTGATCGGGTCATAGGCTAAGGTCAAGCTAAATGCGAGCCGGCCCGACCGTAACATCAAAACGATGTCATTTTAAAAAACCTGTGGTCCATCAAACCACGGATCGATCAGCCCTTGGTTGGGCCGGGCCAGGAGTAGCCTGGGCCCAACCTGTCCCATTGACATCTCTACTTGATCCTTATCTTGTTATTTTCCTTAAACTAATTTTGAAATTATCTTATCTTAACTATTGTAGTTGCACAAATATTCAGTCTTTGATGGCATCCACAAAATGTGGTGAGAAAATTCTAAAACTATTATAGAGAGAGTTAGGCAAGAAGTATTAGCGTCATTAGAGCTTAAACCTATTTATAATAAATTTTGAACAATTTTAGTAATTTAATTTAAAATAAAATTTACATAAATTATTCCCAAATAAGTTCATATATGTCATATTGGTTATTATTTATTAAATATCCCGTATTTAATCATAAAGTTTCTCAAATATTACAATTAGATTCAACGTAATTAAAACACATTTTTTCTCTTTAACTTGTTCTTTATATGTGGCTCATTAGATTCTTATATATGTTGACAATAGATATATATTATAATCATAATCATATTTATGATTAGCTAAATTAATCTTTTTTAATTATTCTTTAATTATCTAATTGAATAATTTATATCAATATATCAATATTGGCATTTAACTACTCATCATGACTATCCAAATATTTAGGAATGTCAAAGTGGTTTTAACTAACTTTATCATGAATAATTTTTTTTCCATATAATTCAATCATACAATATTCTGATTAGATATGAAGCATGAAAATAATATCTATTCTATTAGATTATAGTCATGTTTGTTCTCCACTATTAGCAATTGGTTCTATTAATGACCTGTATAAACTATTTTACAAAGTATCATTCCACTTTAACCAAGAATTTCTTAAATCAATACTAATAAAGAATAGTGGAAATTCTTTTTAATCAATTTAGAATGATGAATCCTATATTGATCACTCAATTATCTCTATATAATTCATGTTATATCCAGTGACTACCGATTGAACTATCCTTGACTAAAATGAGCCATAAGTATTATCAAAATATAGCAATCCATGTATAAAATACTTTATAGATCTTAAGTCAAATAATCACTTATATAATCATGACAATGAGACTTTTTAAAGACATATAAGTAATTTTTCAAATAAAATTCTCATATAGTTTCAGTTCAACAAACCAGTTCTCCAACAAGCACCCAACTAATACAAATAAAGATAAATAAAAACAAAGAAAAGTTAGACCAAAAATACTTATAATATTTTGGTGGCAATGATGTGGGTGATGGAATTTAGAGACACTTCATGCCATAAAATTCTAGCAATTAACTCCCTATAAAATAAACACTAGAAAACCTAGGAATAACAATGTAGCAACACAATAAACTAAAATAATAAAATAAAATAAAAACATCATAATTCTTAGGTTGCCTTCTAAGTAATGCCTCTTTCACGTCATTAGCTTGACAAACTCTTCATGATTACACTCAACCTAGGTTTATTATTAGTGGCTTACATATACCCGTGTCACCTAATTTTAGTTTTTTAGCTTGTAAATAAACTACATATTGCAAGATAATGAGAAGGACAAAATTGATAAAATTAAGAAAACATAGGAAGTTCAATAATGCCTTTTTTTGTTACAAACTGTTAACAAAATAGGGAATGATGAAACTCCCTGAATCTTCAGTTGAATCCAACAGTTTATCTTGTAAGAGGGTCAGTTGTTCTTTCTCTTCCTCATTCACCCTCATCTCCTCTTTGGCTTCTTCTCCGTGAATAGAGATTTTCGTATATTTGTCAAACTTTATGTCCTTTTTCATCTGTTCCTCTTCCTCTTGCTTTAAAGATTCAACTACATCAATTCTCATGAACAAGTTGCCCTCGTTTAGATTCTTTAATAATTTATTCATATTGAATTTCACTAGTTAATCACCAATCCGAAGGATAAGGCTGTCTTCATTGACATCTACCACATCTCATCCATTGTTCAAAAATGGTATACCAAAAATTAGTTGACAGTTTTGGTCCTCTTCAAAGTCTAGCACAACGAAATCCACGAGAATGATAAACTTGTCCTGAATGATCCGCCAATTAAATAAGTATAAAAGTTGGCTTCACATCTCTTAGCCCTAATTTCCTAAAAATTGACAAAGGAATAAGTTAAACTTATGCCTAAGTCATATAAGCATTTAGAAAGCTCTAAATTACCAACTTACACAGGGAATAGCAAAATTCCCTAGATTTGTTAACTATGAGGGTAAGCGGTTGGCAACTAAAGAGCTACAACTTTCCGCCATGGCTACTGTTTGATTGTCATCCCAAGTCCACTTGTTTGATAATATGTCTTTAAGAAACTTTGCATACATGGTTGTGCTCTTCACATCTTCCATAAAGGGCAATGTAATTTGCAATTTCTTCATATTATCTATATTGTATATCTAATTTATTCTTCTGAAATCTTTATGGGAACGGTATTTTTGATGTGTATTACAAAGGAGGAACATAAAGAGGGCCCTTATTCTTTTCTTCATCCTTATTTTTCTTCTCTTGGTCTTCTACAAGGTGGGGTTTATATTGTTTCTGTACTAGTTCTTCTAGCTCTTTCCTACTACTAAGTGGGATAGGCTTAAATTTCTCCCTTGAATTTGCTTCAGTATTGCTCAAAAGGCTTTGCACATTTCTCGTAGATAATGCATTGGGAAGTTGGATCACTTAAACCTTGATAAGTGTAAAATGCATCGTGTTTTAGGGCATAGTTTGATATGTGTTTAGCTATTAATTCAGTCATTTAGTATGATTTTAGGTTAGAATTGTGTTAGTTTCTTAATTATTTACATTTTAAGTGTTTTATGGGTTAGTACAAGTCTTTGAGCTTAAATATTGTGTTTTTTTAGGTGCTTTGATGTGTTTGTTAGTGTTTCAGGGTCAACAATAAAGAATGGAGGAGTTTCGGAGACATTCGATCCAAAACAACAGCCCATAATCGTGGCATGATAGAAGCATTAGAGTTGGCCCACAATCGTGGCCTACATGCTACAATCATGAAAAAAGCCCAAGTAATGGCTCACAATTATGGCTTGTAGGGCCATGTTTGCGACCTATGTCAAGCATATGTGGAAATATTCAAGAACGTCAGGTTCTGAGAGATTTTTTTGGACCTTTCGGGCCCTAAAAAAACCCTAAAGTTACCAAAAACACAAGGGAATATTTAAAGAACAACAAAAGAGGAAAAGAGGGAGCCTTTGCATCAGACCTTGAGAAACCCTAAAGAAAAATCATTGAGAGATAGAGGAAGAGAAGAAGGAAGAGTGAAGAGGAGAAGAAGCTGACTCGACGTACTTCCCAGATTAGGAAATTTCCTGATGTCTCTGCCTCTTGTCCTTTATTTTGATTGTATTTCTTGTTTATTTTTAGTTTTCTCATTGTATAGAATTGGATTGACTAGTTGATGATCGGATTTGAATGTTGAGGATGCTCCAAACTCACCTTTGGAGTTTTATTCTTGAACTAATGAAATCGGATTGTTTATGTTTTTATTGGATTTGTTGTGATTTAATTCTATGATTGCATAATTCGATAATAAACTGAGAGGGTGAATTGAAAGAAAAATGATTAAATTAGGCTAATGAGAGTTAGGCGATTTAATAAAAAATAGAATTAAATCAAATTGGTAAATTGTGCAAAGAGAGATCTTGCATAGGTTTTCGGTAGTTTATTAGAGAACTTCAGAACTAATTAGGGTTTTGGATAGATTGTAAATTGAGAAATTATGACCTCTATAATCTGATTAGGGTTTATGATTTAGGGTTAATGGTTAAAACTCGAGAGAGAGAGTAATCAATCCTACGATCATCTAGAACCAACAATCTAGTAATTCATAATCAATTAGGTTAGCATTAAGGATAGGTAAAATTTCCTTTCTCTCAATTGGTAATTTCCTTAGGTTGATTCTTGGGTGTGTTGAAATTGCTTAGTAATTACTATTTTAGTGATTGATTCTTAATTTAATTTGATTGATTGAATTGAGTTCTAGTTTTTATTTTCATGCAATTAGAATTTTTTGTATTTGTTTATGGCCTTAGATTTTAGGATTAGATTATCCCTCCTCGTGGGATCAACACTTTTTGTACTACGTTAACAAACAGTTCACTTGTGGATTATCAGAGGTAAATAATTAAAACTTACATACAATAAACACCCGATCAAGTTTTTGATGCCGTTATTGGGGCGACGTTTAGTTTAATTTTATATTTTAAGGATTTAGTTAGTTTTTATTTTTTGTTCTTTCTATTTTTGAATCCATACTCTTGCATGAACACAAGAGTCATGAGAAGTTTGAGTCATGCAGCTGAAACCTTAGAATTAGATATCACCCAATTAAAATGATCAATTAGGAATGCTTAGTGTAATGAAGAAGAAGAAATCGAAAGCAACAATGGCCGAGAAATTTAGTAGGATTTGAATCACGGAGCGAATCAAGGATGTCAACAAAGAACCCTTATGGATTTCATGAGACCAAGGTTCAACGCGGTTAACCAAGGCGTAGCTAAGCCACCCGTACAACCAGCCTCTTTCGAAATTGAACCATCCCTCCTAAACATGCTTCAACAAATTGTGCAATTCTTTAGACTAACGAATGAAGATCCCAATGCACATATAGTAAATTTCCTTGAACTTTGTGATACCTTTCGATACCATCAGATGTCAGAGGATGCGGTAAAAATTAGGCTTTTCCCGTTTACCTTAAGAGATAGAGCAAAGGCTTGGTACCATTCTCTCAACCCAATGTCACCACTTGGGATCAATTAGTTTGTGCCTCTTTAGACAAGTATTTTTCCCTTACTAAGACCATGAAGATTATCAAGGAGATTATTACCTTCCAGCAAAGTGACAGGGATACAAGGATTTGCAACAGAAATGTCCACACCATAACTTACTCAAGGAATTCTTGTTGCAAACATTCTATAATGGAGTAACCCCACATACGAGAGGCATGATTGGCGCAGATTCAGGAGGATCACTTATGAGAAAGATGGTAGATGAAGTAGAAGAGTTGAGAGAGGAGATGACAAGTAATAGCTGCCTATGGATGAACGAGCAGAGTAGACAACCCACTATTTTTCAAGAATAAAAAGGAATTATAGTTGTTGATCAAATAACGGAGATGCAGGCGAAAATTGATAACTTAACAACATGAAGGCTTTGTCCTTAGTTTCGGTAAAAGTCATGCAACTAAAATGTGAACTTTGTAGACAGATGGACCATGATACAGTGAACTATTTTTTGATGAAGGAAAACGATCCGGAGCAAGTTAATTGTATGGGAGCTCGATATGGATGAGGAGGGGGAAAAATCCTAACTCTAACATATACAAGCCCGGGTCATAGGATCACTTTAACTTCTCATGCACCAATAATGCTAGAGGACAAGCTTCCAACAAGATAAATTGAGCTCAATGGAATCCAAGCTGGACAAAATTTTAGACAAGCTTGGAGCCCTAGAAGATGCATAAAAGAGTCTAAAAGGTAGACTTGAACAAGTAACAAAGAACCATGCCTCTTTAATCCATAATCTAGAGGTCCAAGTAAATCAATTTTCAAACGCTTTCTTTACACGAAATAGTGGAACTCTTCTTAACACTTCAGGAACAAAACGAAGGGAGCAACTAAAGGCTATTACACTTCAAAGTAGGAAGGAATTTAAACCACCCACAAAGACAATAGAGGAGCCCGTTCCCCCTGTTGAGAAAGATCAATAAAAGGAGAACGAAGTGAATATGAGCGAATACCTTCCTTATGTCGCTCCTCTACCATATCCACCCAAGATTCCTTTTCCTCAATGATTACGAAAGAAGAAGCTAGATGTGCAATTTAAAAAATTCATTAAGAAATTAAAAACATTATAGATAAATCTCTTATTTGTAGAGGCTTTGGAACATGCCTAAATATGCAAAAAAATTTAAGGACATATTATCAAAGAAGCATACTTGGGAAGATAATCATGCGGTAGCTTTAACTGGCACTAGTAGTTTCATAGTCACTAATTAGATGGCACTAGGAGTTTCACAATACCCTGTGTGGTTGGTGAATTTGAAACCACAAAGTACTTATGTGACTTAGGAGCAAGTATTAATCTTATGCCTTTATCAATATTCAAAAAGTTGGGGCCGGGTGAGGTCAAGTCAATATTGATGCCAATTCAATTGATTGATCAATTTATCAAAAGACCATTTGGAATAGTGGAAGATGTTCTGATGCAAGTGGACAAGTTTATTATTCCTATAGATTTTGTGGTTCTCGATTTTGAAGAAGATAAAAACTCTCCACTAGTCCTTGGTCGATCGTTTATGAATATAGGGAAAGCCATAATTGATGTTCACGAAGGGAAATTAACACTTAGAATAGGTGAAGATCATATCGAATTCAATATGAATAAGGCTTTAAAGAACCCAATAGCAAGCATCATGTGCATGAAGGTTAAAATTATAGATCAAAATTTGGAAGAATAAGTTGAGAGCTGTAACGTTGAAGTATAGTCAGTGGCAACAGAGACAAATAATGGATATAAGAAACTTGAGTCTAAAGGAGATGATGAAATGGAGGAGTCAGATGTTCAAATGTGCAAGATAAATTAGTCCGAACTCAAGCACCCATACCACCATCTATAGAAAAACCACTCACATTAGAGCTTAAACCTTTATCTGCATATCTCAGATACACCTTTCTAGGTGAAGGTCAAATGTTACTGATAGTCATCTCAAACTATTTGACTAAGAAATAAGAAAGTAATGCGGTAGAAATTGTGAGAAAGCGAACAAAAGCCATCAGACAACAGATTTCTGATATTCGAGGCATAAGCCCAAATGTTTACATTCACCGAATAAACCTTGAGGAAGGATGTAGAACGGTGAGGGAGCGTCAATGAAGGTTACACCCTAATATGAAAGAGGTGGTCAAGAAAGAAATAATCAAACTCCTAGATGCAAAGATAATTTATCCCATCTCTGATAGTGAATAGGTTGGTCCAGTACAATGTGTACCTAAAAAGGGTGGAATGACGGTAATAGAAAGTGGGAGTGGAGAAGTAATTTCAACAAGAACGATTACAGGATGGAGAGTTCATAGGCTATCGCAAATTCAACTCAGTAACTAAGAAAGATCATTTTTCTCTCTCGTTCATAGACCAAATGATAGAAAGGCTGGCTGGTCATTTGTTTTATTGCTTCATAAATGGATATTCAGGATATAAGCAGATCTTCATCTACCTAATGATCAAGAAAATACCACATTCACCTGCCCTTATAGTACTTTCGCGTACAGATAGATGCCTTTCGGACAATGCAATGTCCCGACTACATTTCAAAGATGTATTATGTCTATCTTCACCGACAAGATCGAAGATTTAATGAAGGTATTCATAGATGATTTTTTAGTTTTTGGAGACTCTTTCGAAATGTGTTTAACCAATTTGGATAGAGTTCTTCAAAGATGTGAAGAATCACACTTGGTACTGAATTGGGAGAAATGTCATTTTTATGGTGCAAGAGGAGACAGTGCTAGGGCATAAAACCTCACACCAAGGTTTTAAAGTCGACAGAGCAAAAATAGAAGTTATAGAAAAAGTTCCTCCGCTAAGTAATGTAAAAGATGTGTGACGATTCTTAGGTCATATAGGATTTTACTGTCGATTTATCAAAGACTTCTCGCAAATTGCAAGACCTTTGACAAACTTGTTAGTCAAGGATGTGCCTTTTCTGTTTAATGACAAGTGTATTTCTACCTTCAATAAATTAAAGGAGGCATTACTATCTGCACCAATTCTATCACCATCAGACTAGATACTTCCATTTGAGGTTATGAGCGATGCAAATGACCAAGCTATAGGTTGTGTGTTGGGCCAAAGAAAAGATAAAAGGTTGCATGCGATCTATTATGCCAGTAAGACCCTTGCAGGACTTCAGCTTAATTACACCACCACAGAGAAAGAATTACTCACAGTAGTGTACATATGTGATAAATTTCGACAATACCTTTTAAAATCAAGGGTAATCGTATTCATTGATCATAGGGAATTAAAATACCTTTTTAACAAAAAGGATGCAAAACTAAGGCTCATTCAATGAGTGTTACTTTTACAAAAATTTGATATAGAAGTGAGAGATAAAAAGGGAGTGGAAAATGTGGTTGGAGACCACTTATCCAAACTGAAAGGAGGGGAATGTAAGCCACGCAAAGATATTAATGAACATTTCCCCAATGAAACCCTAATGCTACCCGAAAGTTTGGCTACACTATGGTTCGCTGATATCGCGAATTATGTTGCCAGTGGCAAACTTCCTTATGATCTATCATACCAACAAAGAAAGAGATTCCTACATGATTGTAACCGATATCTATAGGATGAATCAATTTTATATAGAGCATGCACTGATGGGTTAATGCAACGATGTGTTCCAGAGGAGGTAATGTTGGACATCTTGAAGCAATATCAAGAAGGTCAATATGCTGGACATTATGGAGCTAAAAAAGACAACTCGGATACTCGTGAGTGGATTTTATTGGCCACAATTATTTAAGGATGCTCAAACTTTCATGGAACAATGTGGTCGATGCTAGAGAATAGGTAACATCTCCAAAAGAAATGAGATGCGTTTATCCAACATTTTAGAAGTGGAAGTCTTCGATGTATGGGGCATCGACTTTATGGGTCCTTTCCATCGTCAATGGAAACATTTACATTCTAGGGGGTGGATTATGTTTTGCGTTCGGCTGAAGCAATGGTATCTCCAACCAATGATGGAAAGGCAATGCAAAATTTCATCAAACGGTTATTCAATCAGTTTGGAGTGCCATGTACGATAATAAGTGATGGAGGTACACATTTCTGCAATAGATTTTTTGATGTCCTTTTAAAAAGATATGGAGTGCACCACCGTGTTGCTACACCTTACCATCTGGAGACTAATGGCCAAGTGGAAGTTGTCAACTAGGAGTTGAAACGAATTTTGGAAAAGATGGTGAACAACTCCAGGAAGGATTAGGCAATAAAGCTTGACGATGCCTTATGAGCTTATAGAACTAATTTCAAAATACCTATCAAAACAACTCCGTATAGGCTTGTATACGAAAAGTTTGTCATTTGCCGGTTGAACTAGAGCATCAAACGTACTGGGCGATAAAAGCATTAAAATTTGATTGGAAGCAAGCAGGCAAAAAGTGACTTTTGTAACTTGACGAACTTGAGGAGTTTCGTTATAATGCATACAAAAATGTGAGACTCTATAAGGAAAAGCTAAAGAAATGACATGATTCTTGTCTAAAAAAAAGGAATTTAAAGCAGGAGAAGCAGTTTTGTTATATAATTCAAGGTTGAGGCTATTTCTAGGAAAGTTAAAATCTCGATGGAGGAGACCTTTTTACGATCATTCAAGTTTTCGATCATAGAGCCATCAAATTGGAAAATGCTAACAAGGACGCTTTTAAGGTCAACGGGCATCATTTCAAGTTATATCTCAGAGGAGCAATTCCTAAAGACAAGAAAGTAATTTCCTTTTGTTCGAACAATTGAGAAACTTCCATAATTAGCATGTTTAGTAGTTCGATTGAAATTGTTAGGTTTAGCTAGAGTTGTTTTGAAATTTCAATAAAAATTTAGTAATTTTAATTAATTTGAGATCATTACTTCTCTCGTTGTCTTTAAGCAATTCCATGATAAGACAACAGGCTCAAGGCGTCCAATTGCCACCTCCGATACCATCCCTGCCTCCATCACCGTGGGGCTCTATTTCTAACTCTTTTCTTTTTAATTTAGTATTTATTTTTGTTTTTGCTTTATTTTATTTTATTTTTCTTCTTTCCATGTGTGTTTGTTTGTCTCCTTCTAACATTGAGGACAATGTGTTGTTCAAGTATGGGGAGGGTTATGTGTTTTGTTTTAAATGTGAATTTTGCATATTGTATGATAGTTTGTTAGGTTGCATGTTGTGAATTGTGTGGATGTGTCAATTGATTAGAAGAATTGAAATCAATTTAATTTTGAACATAATCTATTAGGTTATGAAGAGTCATTAGCTCGCGAATTAGTAATCGATGTTCTTTGACTAAATATGCAAGTTAATTAGGATTTAGTGTTAGCTTATCACCTTATAAGTTGCTTATTCATTCATAATTTTAGTTCTTTCGACTAAAGTAGCTTTGCTAGTATTTTTTCATGAAAACGAATAGCTAAAGCAACAAGGTAGGCAATAAAAAAGAAAAAAAGTGTTTGTTAATTTTAAATAAATAACTATTTCGTTGGCCTTCGGGTTATGAATAGAGCTAGTAGCTAGTTGAAAATGTGATGTAGCCAAGTAAATCGAACACATCACAAATGTGTGCCTTCGCATCAAAAGGTTATAATGATGTTCCAACTAAATAGCTTAATAAAAACATGACATAGTCGAGTAATCGGATTGACATTCATCACCAAAGTTTGCCTCTGAGTAAAAGACTAGGTCCATATCTATAAAAAATAAAATTAAAAATTTTCTAATAAAATCTACTGAACTTATAAATACCTTGAATTTTCATGAAAACGTACTTAGGAGTAGTGATAGAGTTTGAATGACCAAAGAATTATTAATGTATGTGTACAATTGAAAAGGGTGAATAACTTGACATTTAGGTTTTGATTAATATATATTGTAACATTACATTCTTGTGGGAAGGTTAAAACGGTTTATGTGAGTGATTAATGAGAGTTAGAAATGCATTTCCATTTTCATGCATATTATGTCATACATATGCATATGAATAGTGAGGTTGTGGCACATGAAAATAATTGTACATGCATTCATGAATAATTCCGGGTATAATTAGATTGAGTTATGATTTTTGGGTGTTTTAAGAATTTTGAATTTATTTATATGGAAAATTATATTGGTTAGTAAGAATATTGCAATTGTGAATTTTGGTGAAATTAGGCATAAATTTTAGAAAATTATAAAATAGGAAAATACATCAAATGAAGCTTTGGAGACATTTGGATTGTAAAGATGAGAGTTTAGGGGAGATAGTTTCAAAAGAAACTAAGTTAGAGCTTAGATGTGAGGGAAGTGACAAATGTCACTTAGGCTTGGTACTTTTGCTAGAAGTAGGCTACTGTTCTCTGAAAATTGAAAGGTTAAGTTATATGTCTAAGTTCATTCTTCATTGGGATCATCTTCAAGTTTTCTTTCCATACACAGAGTCTTCCATCAAACCCCTTTTAAGAGATTCCTCTGCTTTTCCTTCCTACACCAAACCCACTTTGCTATTTGTATCTTCTACCCTAAGAAAAACCAGAAGCTAGTCATTGTCCTCAGTGAAGTACTTAAACTACATGGAGTTTAAGGCTTGAAGATTTTGGACTTTTTAAAAGGTAAGTGGTGAATAAATCCTTTAAAGTTGGGGATTTATGAAGAAAGTTGATAAAGTACTATCATCTGCATGGAAATGACATTTAAGTGTATATTCATAAATACTGTGTGGTTGGGAGAAAAAATTTAGATATAGTGTTATTTTTAGTTTTTGAAAGATTATTAGTGTTTAGGTGATGAAAAAGTGATGTTGGAGTTGATATAGCAATATCTTGATCTGAAATTTCAGTAAAACTTTTGTACCAATCTAGATAGATTCATCAAAATGGCCTTATGAAAGTTATAAATCTTCCTTTTATCTTTCCAACAATATATGGTATGAAAACTTGGACATCTGAGTTGAAAGTCAGGGGTCTTGTAAGAGAAGATGTTCAAAAGCGAAGTTGTTTCTTCTGTCTTTAACTTCTTCTATGTTACTGTTCATGAACTTCTTCTATGTTATTGTTCATGAACTTCCTTCTGTGTTTCGCTTCTTCTGAGTTTTCTTCCTTCTGTGTTTTGTTCCTTCTGTGTTTCACTCCTTCTGAGTTTTCTTCCTTCTGTGCTTTGTTCCTTTTGTGTTTCGCTCCTTCTGAGTTTTGTTCCTTCTGTGTTTTGTTTCTTCTGTGTTTCGCTCCTTTTGAGTTTTGTTCCTTCTGTGTTTTGTTCCTTCTGAGTTTCGCTTTTTTTTAGTTTTGTTCCTTCTATGTTTCGCTCCTTTTGTGTTTTGTTCATTTTGTGTTTTGTTCATTCTGAGTTTTGCTGATGCGTCTGCTTCTGTATTTTGTTGACGCGTCTTCTTCTGTGTTTTGCTGACGTGTCTTCTTCTATGTTTTACTTCTTTTGTGTTTTACTTCTTCTGTATTTTGCTTCCTCTGAGTTTCGCTTCTTCTGTTTTTTTTTTACGTCTGGCCATAACTTCTTCTCTAGACACCCAAATAAATTGATTCTTGAACCATAGGACTCGTAACACATTTCCTTACATCTCCACCTAAAAATGTTAGCCATTTGAAATGAATTGAGAAAGATTGAGTGAGAAATGTGGAATGGGTACAGTGAGTGCGCTTTTAAAATTTTATGAACTAGGGTTATTCCATTGAACGTACTTCGGTGTTTCGATTATGTCTGGATCTATAGGATTCTAAATGAGTAATGAATTGTGATTTCGTTGGTTTTAGTGAGACATAAACCTAAGTATGAATCATACTTAGATGAGTTTTGATATGAGACCGATTTTGTGATGAAATTGATAGAAAATACCTGGGATTTTCATGAACATGCATTGTACATAAGTTAATTCATATATGAGCATCATTGGATACTTATAATTGAAGAAATTGTGATATTGTGTATATTATGTGTTATAGAGGAGCACTTGTGATGTCAATCTCTAGACGTTGCCG
>JANIPM010000202.1:489669-507010 GCA_027478405.1 Erythroxylum cassinoides
GTCATCATATCTCGTATAAGGACGGTGTTTAGTTAACCTAACAGCCAACCGTTGGTGTAACAAAGAATATATATTGTCTTATAATTGAACTCTTTTATTTTCTTTTTTAGTGCAATTTAGCTTTTTTTTTCACTTTAACAAAAACATTTTGTTTGACTTAACTTATTTTCATTTCACATATTATGTACCTTTTTAAATAAGTCAAGATTAATATTTTCACACAATTTTATCGCTATTGATACTTTATTGCTTTGCTCTTTATAAGATGATTTATAGAAATTACAAAGTTGAATCCTATGTTATTGACTTATTATAGAAATTACAAAGTTGAATCTTATATTATTGACTTATTTTTCTTTATTTCTCTAACTTTTTATTAGGGATAACATTAAAATTCGAAGCTTACTCAATTCGATTCGAAATTAACAAGTTTGATTCAAATTGATTAGGCTGTTGGTTGAATTCAATTTTATATTTTTAATTTTCGAGATTTGAGTTGAGTTTGGGCTACTTTATTCAAGCCGGCAAAACTAAAAAAATATTATATATAAATGATAACATTTTAAGTAAAAATTTTTATTTTAAATTTTAAATTAAAAAAGGTCAAATTTAACCAAAATTTGAGCCTAAACCCAATCAGGCTCAGAGCCGTTCCAACTAAAACCTTCAAGCCCGCTTAGGCTTAGACGTGGACCAGTACTAATCTATTTAGTATCTACTCCAACATCTACAATTAATTGATCTTATTACTTCAGGTAGGAACAATACAAGTTTACTATACAGTAGAGGTTACTAGCTTATAGAAATTTTACTGTAACTTTATTTAAAATTAATATTGTTTTTTATTTTCAATAAAACTACAAATACACATGTTTTAACACATGACTTCAAGTAAAAATTCACTGAAGTTTATACTTTAATTAAGAAGATTATAGTCTATAGAACAGTTTCAAAGGTAAAGTAATTCATATGATTTGTTCTTGCACAGGCTCCGGCCAAGCTTGTAAGCTATATTTGTTCTTTTAAGGCCCAGAGTTATATGTGGCTTCAGTTTCTCTTCATAGTTCATGCTCATTTTTTCACAGTAAATGGAACATGATAAGTATATTCAATCCTTTTTTCTTTCTTATACTAGAAAACAATTTTAAAAGAAAATTTTAATTAAAATAGAGATTTAATTTCAATTTTAAACTTTAGAAACATATGATTTTTACTCTAACTCATCAAGTTAATAAATTTATATTTAAAATTGGTAGTCTTAACCTGTCTTGAAATTAATGAGCTAAATTTAAAGATAACAAATTAACTTTAAATTTAAAGGACTTAAATAGCCCATCCCCTAACACAAAACAATATCAAACCTATGCTACTTGGGGTTATTATATCTTATATATAATTGTATTGAATTTGAACTCTTTTATTTTTCTTTATCACTAAAATTTAGGGAAAAAAAGGTTGATTTTTTTGGTTTGAATTAACTTGGCTGCATCTCACATCTTATAAGCTATTTTAAATAAATCAAAATTAAGACTTTGACAACAAATTTTCAAGTCCAAAATATGAATATCCTCCTTTTTCTTAATAAAAATTATTATTGGAATTTAAAGTATTTTCATTCGAGATATATCCTCCTATATACAATGTCATGCATTTAAAATACTCAATTAGAAGATCAAGTTATCGAATAAGGTTTGAAGGTAGATCATATACTAATAAGGATACCAACCATCTTTTCAAGAGAAGTCACACAAGTTTCTGTTGAAAAATGATTCCAAGTTGAGTCAAAAATATGTTTATAAGTGGTTCCCATTTTTTCTGTTTTTGGTTGGGTAGTGTTGAAGTATAACTTAATTTTAGGACTTATGTGTTTGCTCTTAGTTAGTAATTTTCTATTATTAATTGCCTTAGTTAGCTAATTTTATGAATGTTTTCACCTATTTAAAGGTTGCTTTCAATAATGAACATATTTGTGACATTTTGGCAAAGTGTGTTTTGTATGTTATTATTCAACAAGTTTGGCATCAAGAGTAGTTTTGATTTTGGGCTTGTAAGAGAGTTTGAAAAAAGGGACAAGATTCTCTATTTAATTTTATGGTATCTTATTATGTCTTATAAATCTCAACAATTTATTTATATAGGACCTGCGTTTATTTATATGGAACTCATGTGGGACTCACATAAATAAATGAATGAGATTTATTGGACACAATAAGACACCATAAAATTGACCGGAAGATATAAACTCGTTAAAAAAAAAGGTTTGCTTTCAAAGTTTTTCACCTTGTCTTGTCTCCATCACATACTTTTTGACTTTTCTCCGTAATAACTTATGCATCAAAAGCAAAACAGGAGTGAGAGTGTATAGTAAAACTAAAAAAGAGACTGCGAAGCCATTCAAAATCTCAACATTTCTTTTTCTTGCTCCTCTAACAAACATCGGAAGCAAAAGAAAAAGGGGGGAAAAAAAATAACTCTAGCTATGAGATCCATAAGCTCGAACTCTACGCCATTAATTCCAATTTTCTAAGGAAAAAAGTATCAATTTTGGAGCAAACAAATGGAGACCTTGCTCAAGTCTCAAGATCTTTGAGATTTTGTAGAAACGTGATATGAAGATCTGTACGAAAAAAATCGATTGAGAGAGAATCAGAAGAAGGATTCAGAGGCATTTGTGATGATTCAGCAAGCTGTTCATGATAACACTTTTTCTAGAATTGCAACAACTACTACTTCCACAGAAGCTCGAAAAATTTTAGAGAAAGAATTTTAAGTTGATTAAAAAATAATTAATGTAAAACTTCAATTTCTTCGTCGAGAATTTGAAACCTTGGACATTAATGGAAGAGAATTAGTGCAAGATTTCCTTTCTAGAGTAGCTATAATTACTAGCAAAAGGTGTTCATTTGGTGAAAATATTACTGACCAAACCATTGTTACAAAAGTGTTGAGGAGTTCAACTCCGAGATTTGATCATATAGTAGCAGCTATTAAGGAGTTTAAGGACTTGAATATATTTTCATTTGATGAAGTAATGAACTCTTCACAAACTTATAATGTAAGCATAAGCAGATCACTTAAAAAGAAGGATGAAAAGGCATTTCAAGTGAAAGGGGAGTCATCAAATAAAGTTGACTAGTATGAAAAATCAGCAGGAAGAGGCCGTAAAGGAGGAGCTTTCTAAGGCAGAGATCATGGCCAAAGATGAGGCCAAGGTTGACGTGGATAACCAAGGCAGTCTTACGGTCAAAACAAAGGCAACAAAAATGATATTCGATGTCATCATTGCTAAAAGTTTGGGCATATAAAAATTGATTATTGATACAAGGATAAGCAAATAAGTTTTATATATAGCAGCTGAAAATG
Organism: Erythroxylum cassinoides; assembly: GCA_027478405.1. Lineage (NCBI taxonomy): Eukaryota > Viridiplantae > Streptophyta > Magnoliopsida > Malpighiales > Erythroxylaceae > Erythroxylum > Erythroxylum cassinoides. The sequence continues at coordinate 493,033 of JANIPM010000202.1, forward strand.
TTCAGGAAAGTAAACTTTTTATGGCTTATTATGATACTAATGATGTTTCAAATGAACCGAGGTTCATTAATAATGATTACTATAATCATATGGCAGGAACAAAATCTATTTTTAAGGAGCTCGATGATACTTAAAAGCTTAATGTCAAGCTTGGTGATAACAAAAGTATTAAAGTTGAAGGAAAAGGCACTGTAGCAATCAACACTAACAATGGTAAAATTAAGCTTCTTGACAATATACAACTTGTTCCTAATTTGGCACATAATTTCTTAAGCATTGGACAATTAATGGTTGATGGGTAGTCATTATTTTTTGATGATGGAGCTTGTGTAATTAGAGATAGGAAAATAGGAAATGTTGTTGTTAGAGTTGAAATGACAAGAAATTACATGTTCTCATTAGAAGTGTCCAAGATGGAAAACTTCGCTTGGTTGTCAATGCGAACAAGGACTCAATGTTATGAGATTTGAGATATGGACATCTTAATATCGAGGGATTCAAGTTGTTAAGTCAAAAAGGTATAGATGTTTTCACCTATTTAAAGGCTACTTTCAATAATAAAAGTATGTATGAAATTTTGGCAAGGTGTGTTTTGTACATTAGTACCCATAGTTTAGGCCAAAGGAGCTAGGAACGTGACAACAAGACAATACAATCACGAATTGTAAACACTTAATTTTAAGGGAATACAACTTATATTGCAACTTATTTATCCAAAAATCTAAAAAACTTTTGTTGGAACTTATGATTCTAACTTGCATATAATATTCTTAAATTACAGTTTCATTACATTAGTTTCCTGATTTAATCAAAACTCTTCACCGAATCTGAGAAAGAGAAATTACATTTTCGTTTCTATTATCAATGTTGATGAAAATTAGAAACAGAAAATATTACAATATGCTAATAATGTTAATGGATTCCTAATAAAAACTCAACTTTCACGATCTTCTAGCTACAACAGCTACTCTAATAAAATTGTGAAGAAGCTCAACAGGAATATCAATTCTTATAAAAAGCATCAGCAGATTAAGAGTGATCTTCATCAAGTCAAAAAGAAATGCTTTAGGCAGAAACATAAAAGAAGAAGGCATTACTCAGAAACATGTTCCGAATTCTGATAATTAAGATGTACCAACTTTTCCATTTTCATCAGAAGCTTATAGACTCTATGAACCAGTAACAAAGTTTAACATCTCAGGGGACTTGGTAAGCAATTTCCACAGTTACTTTGTTGCTGCCTTTCTCAAAGTCACATTTCCATATGCATTAATGGTAAAGATCCAAATTTTCAGTTGATGAGACGCACTTGCACTGCGGGAAACTGTCACTGAAACTGTTTGTTTTCAGGATCTTCATCGATCTGAGCTAAACAAACCGTTGCATATACACTGGTCAAAAAAGTACAGAAAAAACAAAAAAATTGTCCAATGTCATTTGATCCTTAATCTGTACTGGCATTGTTTAGATATAGAAATGTTTTGATCTGGATCGTGTTTAAAAGCTATCAATATAAAGTGATATTAACTTTCCATGCATCTAAGCTTCCATGTTATTGCAGAAGCTATTTCTTCATGAATCAAAGTTATTTATATGACGATTCATCTTCATTCGGACGCAGTAATTTCTTTTTCTCATCTAAGAAGTATGAAAAGCTTCATGGATTTGAAAAAGAAGTTCAAAATCTGACTGAAAACTTAGTAAGCTAGATGATGGGAGGGATATCTAGATTCATTCCATCTTTTGTCAAGTTCCAAGCTTACAGGTCTGAAACAGTGTCATATACCTATAAATAATCAGGCCATTTCTAGCTTGATGAAGCCTTGAAAAAGCGAAATTATGTAGAACTAAATATGTTCAAGTAATCATCATTCTCCAAACCAAAGTTGGGAACAACTTTAAGAAGGAAATAAAACCCATTTTTCATCTAATGATTTCAACGTTGAAGTTGCACAAACTATGAAGAAGAAGTGAAATTAAAAGGAAAACCATCTCGGTTACCTTCCATTTCCAACAGATATTGTTCGCCAAAAGCTCAGAAGAATTCTCTGATGCTGTTACTTTGCGTCGATGTATCATGTGGTTCAGGCCCTAACCGAAGTTCCAGGTCCACTTCTTCTTCCTTGGACGAGCCACGACCTAAGTTTATCATTTCTTCATTTCCTTCTGTTTTCTTTCTGTCCAAAAAAAGACGTAGTTGTTGAAGTTCTTCACCACCTTTGTTTCTTTTAGTTGCATCATCTTCTGCAGACAAAGAGACTTCTGGCTTTTTAGAGATATGACCTTTTTCTTGACTAGATTCAGCAAAACCTAAATTTTTCTCCTCAGAAACATCAGGCGGGTTCTTTGATCTACTGATGTCTAAAGAGAGCAAGTTTTCGTTGGAGGCCTCTCTAAGCTTTGCCCTATCTCTTCTATGGATGTTCATATGACCTCCTAATGCCTGAGCGTTAGAGAAACCTCTTCTGCAAAAAGCACAAGTGTAAGACTTACTAACATGGCTTGAACTCCACACAAACTCAGATTTTCTTATGCTTGGCTTATTAATCTCCATATTCAGGCAAACAAGTTTTAAAGGAAGTGTAAGGAAAAAAACAAAGGGACAGAGGCAAACAAATCAGAGGTTGTCGACAAGTTGTTGTCACAAAAAGTTTTTCAAGTTGAAAATTTATGGCAGGCTCACATGAAAAAAACAAATTATGGTCTATTTCTGGTTCTGCACATGTTTATCCTTTTATTTTGACCAAAATGCCATCAAAGCTGGTCAAGTTTTAGCTATCAATCAGAAGAACCATTTCTGAGATGAATTTGAATATTTAAGAATTAAGTCGATTATGGCATGCAGGGCTGACGACTCTCATCCCACAAGCAAAGCAAAGCAACGCAACGCCTGGGGAAAACTTGGCCACTGGAAAACTTTCATAGAATATTAAACGTAGGATTAAAAAATAGTAATAACGTAAGTTTGAAAATAAATAAAAAGAATAACGCATGAGACTCTCATGTGGTTTAATGTTTTTCTTTAAAAACTTCATTAAATTCTAAAATTATTGAGAAAATTGTTAGTAATTACGAATTTTTTGAAAAGAAATTTTGTTAAAAAATTTAATTACGACATACATGTAATAATTAAAAACATACGCGAACTAATAAAAAATTATTGATATATGATTGAATTATCTCGTTTATAATTGTATATAAAATAAAATAGTTGATATCAAATTTTAAAGAGACTATAAATTAGATCATTTAAACAAATTTTCTTAATTTATAAATATTTCTACTAATTACTTGTGTGTATCGTATTAATTATTTTAGCAAAATTCTTATACAAACACATCAAATATATTTTTAAATTAAATCACAAAACATCTCATTACTTTAAAAGGTGAAACTTAATTAAGACAAAAACTCGTATATGTACAACTTTCAGAGACCGAAAGGTTACAGTTGGGGCATCTAAAGTCTGGCGTACGGGGTTGGTGCATGATAGGACAGTTGGACTTGTTCATTCATCAGCAGTAGTAGAGGTGTCTATATAGAGTATGGTACATCAAAACAAAGTTGGAAACATCTACAACAACCTCAGAACACCCCTGATTGCTCGTCTAATGTCTTCGTATGTGCCCGACTTTTTTTTTATGTTTTTCTTCAGTTGAATGTGTGCGCACGCTGGATTTGAACTTCTTACAGGAGTCAAGAGCCTCCAGACTCCAGAGTTCCGTGCCCTCTTGAGATTGTTAAGCAATTTTGAAAAAAAATAAAACTACAAAAGGGAAAGGCAATTTCTAATTACTTCCTCAATTTGAAAGGGTTAGCACTTGTTTATTTTACTTGGCAACAACTTTTCTATTAGTTTGAGGTAATGCTACGTTAATACTAGACTTTATCAGACTTCGCATGTTAGCGAGATTTTAACTGTTAATGTTAAATTAAGCATGAGAAGGGGGATTCCAAATAATGTTATTAACTTGCTCTTAAATGTATTGCTCCACCAAAGAGCAACAAAGAAGATGTTTTATTATTTCAACGTGATTAACTGCTAATATTAAATAAGCTTACCTTATGTGGTTAAAGACCAACTCGAAATCTGACCCAAGTATCGAAAGTAAATGGTTAGAAATATATAACCTTGTGACATCTTGATAAAGTTATCAATATATTTATCTAGTACTTAATTACTTTTTTACTATTGGAAGATTAGATGCAATGTACTTTCACAATTCATATGACTTCCGTGTTGTGATCGAATAATTTATGATATTCTTAGATGTGTAGCTAGTTGACTTACACAGTAGTAAGTAATCCTACGAAAGAAAACTCTTTTCTTTTTTTAAAAAATATAATTTCAAGTCAACTCAATTAGGAATAGGGTTTAGAAGCGAAGCATTTACAAAAAGATTTTAAAAAAAAGTTGCTTGTTGAGTCAAGACTAAAACAGGTTTTACTCGATAAACTTTAGTGGCTAAGCTGTTGGCTTCATCGTGGGGATATATAATGGCAAGTGCTTGTACATAACATTACAAATCCTATTAAGTATTTGTTTTGGTTTCATTTTGATATAATTGATTTTGGCCGTCTTTGGACACAATAGTACGTATGTGTCTTGTCCAATATCCACTCCCTAAATTTTTCTAATAAATGAAAAGCACCCTTTGTCTCCTCCTATCTGTCTATTCTACAATTAGCTTTCCTCCTCTTTTTTTCCTAATCAATTTTCAATATATAAATGTTCTTCATTGTCACGATCAATTTTGGCCGGAGTTTCAAATTATTTTGATTTCAACTGCGTCTAATCTTTGACCAAATATGGCCATGATTTATGATGTGAGTAAGGAAGAAATGCATTAATTTTGATTAGACATGAACTTGTCTCATTAGTTAATTGATTATGTCGGGATTTGATTAATTAAATTTGGGTTTTATATCAGTTTGGTGCTTGTCAATTATGAGTAATTAAGCTGAAATCATACTCTCCTTTTTCCGGTTTTTGTAAGTGTTTAGAGGATCCATATATTGCACTGTTAGAATGGTGATGATAGGACTGAATTTCGATTGAACATATGCTTAAATTATACATGATCATGGTCACGAAATAGATAAGTTGATGAATTGACCCTGATTGATTTGTTCTTTGATTCTTCTAATTTTATATCACCGTCCGCTAGAGCTTAGGTGGGGCTCAACAGCTCTCCTTGATGTGGCATTTCTCGATCAAACTAGGCATGATGCTATGACAACATGTACGAAAATGACACTTCCCGGTGATATGTATCGATCGGTAATCAAAATAATGTTGTTATCATACGGAAATTGTAACAGTGGTAACGATGACCTATAATTTTGAAGAAGATGATCCAATCCGCACTGACTTATGTTAGAATCTATCAATATTATGTACATCGATTTTATATAATATATTTTATATACTTAGTAAATTATTTGGTATATTTTTAAAAACAATTATTATAAATTTTACTGATAAAAAAAGAGTATCAACAATATAGAAGTAATGAGGCTAGAATTTTGAATCTTTTGACAGATTTATGAGAATGGAACATATGGAAATGATTTACGAGTGTGGAAGTTATGGAAGATGAGTGTCATGTAAATAAAAAATGCATATCCCTATTTACCGTCCAAGTTATCATGATAAAAGGTCTAAAACAGGGATATGTAGGTGTGAGGAGCTAGTTGTGATCATGTTTGATCTTGAGGCCACTATTAAACGCAAACATTGATGTATTAACCGACTATTTCATCATCATTTGCACAAATTCATTTGCAAAAATCAATGTTTTAAAGAAAGAAATGTGAGACACGTGGAGATACTATGTGCCTGACCAACCGACAGTCACATTAGTTTTATAAAAAAACTGTCCTGTGTATGTCGTTTTAATTAACTATATGTCTTTCATAGAATTATGGGATATCTTTCATGTCTTATCATTGGACATGGGTTTGGAGCACTAATTTTTGTTAGAAATCTCAGTTTATCGATCTTCGATTCAGCCCATGAAAATGAACACTCTCTAATTCTTTCTATCTTGGCCAACAGAATGTGCAAGCACTTGCAGCAGGATACGATTATTCTAAAAACTGCTTGGTTTTGTTCTATCTATTCTATATAGAAAGAAAAAAATAATAGGCTTTACAGAGGTCAAATGATGGACGTTGCAGTACTTGAAGATGCTATCATCCACTGGATTAGAAAAATCTTATTGGCACACAGTGTTCTATCCAAGATTAGCTAAAGAATAAAAAACTTATCGAGGATTTAAAATCTGAATGATGTAATATTGTTACTAAAAATTGTTCTAGCATAGACTTGCTTAATCTATTGTATGGCATTCTGTCTGGATAGTTCTTGTACCTTTATACTTGTATAAGCTTCACTTCTGTTAATAAATTTTATTCATTAAGAAAAAGATTTTCCAGAGAAAATTAGGGTTTACGTTTCTCCATTATTGGATCTTTACAGAGAGAAGTGGCAGAATTATTTATGGAGAATTTAATTTACCCCTCTAACGCTAATTGAAAACTCCCGAAGGATGTTATTTCGCAAAAATCTAGTTCAGTCGCAACTGCTTGAAACTGTATCTATGGTTGATTGATATAAAGTAATTGAGTCAGTAATTGTAAATTTTCTAACACAAACAAAAATTGAAAAATTAAAAACAAAATAAACAAATTAACATCCTAAATTTGTTAACGTAGTTCGATAAACTTTGCTTACATTTGCGGGACTCATGCCTATCTTAATCACTTTCATCAAAGAACAACAATAGTTTTACTCAAGGTATCCCAAAGTTGACTTACTCAACTCTTGACATTATCCATCGTCCTTACAACCAATAAAAATATATCACTTCCAATAACACTACTACCTCGTGCTAACCTCAACAGAGGTTTTTTCAACAGTATTTAATGATAACGATATGAAATAAACAACTAAAGTGATTGAAACAATAACGGACACAAGCAAAGAAAACTGACAAAGAAAACAACTCCTCTAATAATGTAGATTCATCAATAAAAGAATGAGAAGTTGTCCATCGAAAGATTTGTTGTGAGGCTTCAATATCATCATTAAAAATCTCGCACACAATAGCCATAAAACATGTCAAATCAATAAATGCTTTTTTACCGAAACGTCATATACGAAGGGTTGCAAAAATACCAAGGCTGCTGGAAGTTTTTCGCATGAAAACCACTATCATCGACACACCAAAAAATCCCTCACCATGCCCAGGAAACTCATCACCCTTATCCCACAAATCACAACCCAAAGCCACACAAATTAACACTCCATCGACAGTAAACAACCCCACAAGAATCATGCAAACACTAAGAGAAACACTCCTGCCAAGACTTAAATCAACAACAAAGACAACCCACAATAATTATTATCAGCCAAAACGCACATGATGAATGATTGAGCAACCCACAAAATCATGCTAGAAAAACAGAAAAACGTAGCAGCAATATATACCAATAATTAACGTAAAATTGGCTACCAAAGGTTATTCTTGATAGTCCTAAAAACCCTGATACCAAGTCACACAAAACCAATCGTTTTTCAACCCTAAAAATGACCTTATATTTAGCCCACATCTCATGTAAATTACAGCCACAATCCAGCTGCAGTGATCATGCAAATCTCCAAAATTTATGCTTCCTTAGATAGTCATTATCTTTAAAATTGGTTGTACATAAAATTCCATCTTGATTAGGATTTTAAACTTAATCAACCTTATCTTGAAAGAGTCCCACTTAAGTCCAATAAAAAATAATGCCCAAAATTAAATAATAAGATGTCATAACTTATATCTTAACACTAATATAAAGAAAAAATAAATTTAAACTAGGCTCTAGAACTTTTGTTAATCAATATTGTTAGCTCAAAGTTTATTATTAATAATTTTGATGATAATGTCACAATATTTTAAAATTCAAATTGAATTTATTTCCTTATACAAGTAACGGTCTAATTCTCAAAAGGAAATAAAATTATAAAGAAATATGCTTCCTTTCTTGTAGGAACCTTCTTTATGAACCTACTTTATAAGAAATGATTTATCCGAAAGGATCTTACTAATTATAAAGATCGTGGTCATATATTAGCCTCGTAATTACTAGAAGATTTTTGAAAAAGACAACATTAAAGTTATTCATATTTAAATCCATCCAGTTGACTAAGGATATAAGTGAAGCAATGACTAGTTGAAAGAAATACCTATTTAAAGAAGAGCCACTGCTTTTGTGAAAATAGATCATACTATTGAAATACATCTATAACATCAATTCTCTTGAAAGTTATATCATTGTAAAATCTCTTGTGCTTTAGAAAGTGATTTTTTTAAAAAGAGAGATCATTAAAGCTCATATCGAGCAAATTACATTTTTATCTGTTGAGAGGATATAAAAGCTAGCTAAATACTACTAGTTTGGAAGGTTAGAGAACTTTGAAAAATATATATTCATGAGCTTGAAGAGGCTCGTCAAATTACTACTTGAGATTTTAGTGAAACACTCAAGTTGGATACTTGGGGACTGGACGTAGACTTGGGTTATAAGCCGAACTAGTATAAATCGATTGCGTCATTCCTCTCTCTCTCTTTCTAACTTTTAAATTTTTGTAGCATATTGTTTTTGTTTTCATTTTTGCAAGAGGCTCCTTCACTTTTATAATAGGCTCCTTTTGTTTTTAACTTGCAAGAGGTCCTTTTCAGTTTTAATAGGCGTATTCTATTTTAAATTGTTTTAACAAGATTTATCGTTTAGCAGGCTCCCATCATTTAGTAGGCTCTGATCGTCTAACAGGTTCCTGTCATTTAATAGGGTTTTATTGTCTGACAGGGCTTCTATTGTTTTTAAAATTTAAGGGGCCCCTATCTTTATTCGAATTTAAAGCAACTTGTAAATTTTTTAAGTTCACACATAATTCACCTCCTCTTTTATGTGTTTGCTTTATCATTTGGTATCAGAGCAAAGTTTCACATTTTTTTGTTTTACAGCATGTGATAAATCATGACAAACATTTTGAGAGGTTTTGAAGGAAAATCCTTCTCAAAACCTCCTTACTTCAATGGAAATAACTACTTATATTGAATAGAGAGAATGACTATATATCACCAATCTATAGATATCGAAGTTTGGCAAGCCATTAGAGTTGGAGCTTCACTTCCCACTACTAATAATGTAGAAGTATGAACTGATGCTGACAGAAGAAATGCACAACTAAATGTTAAAGAAAAACATCATCTGATTTGTGTGTTATCTCCAGAAAAATATGAAAAGATATCCTATTGCTCTTCAACAAAAGAAATGTGTGATAAACTTCAAGTTGCCTTTGAAGGAATAAATGAGGTAAAGAAGCATATAATAAGTTTTTTAGTGCATCAATACGAAACTATTGGCATGAAATAGGGAGAAACTATAGATGAATTCTTTAGATAGCTTAATAACATCATCATGACCTTAAAGAACTTGGGAAAGATATATCCTAATGATGAGCTCGTAATAAAGATTCTAAGGTCACTACCAAAGGAATGGAGACCTAAGGTGACAACTCTAGAAACTACAAAGGATATGAACACTATTTCCCTCGACTGACGACAAGGAAACTTAATGATCTATAAAACTGAGCTTAGGCGAGATAAAAGATCCTCCTACAGAAGGGGAATGACACGAAAGCAGCCTGATCATATGAGGATTTTGAAAGCTTTGAAGAAGAAGAGCTTAAAGAAGTCAATAACATTTGTCTTATGGTTAAATCAGGAGATGATGAGGTATATTATTCTGACTCTGATATTGAAGTTGATGAATTGAAAAATGCATATCATAAATTGTGTGATCAGTACAAAAAGTTGACACTGAAGTATTTCAAAGAAGTTGAGAAGCCTAAAAGCAATGATGCATCTCTAAAGAGTAAGACAAAATCATTGAAATTTGTGAATAAGAATTTGGCGACCAAGAATATTTCTCTTGAGGTTGATTATAAGCAAAAGGTCTTTGAAAACGAAGTTCTGGAAGAAAGAGTGGCTAAGTTTGAAAATAAGTTGCTAAAAAATGAATATGAACATATGAGACAGTTAGAAGAAAATGTTACCACCTTAGAACTTCAAAAGGAGAAAAGTGCTGGAAAGATCTTATCTCTAGAAAAAGATCTAGCAAATTTCGTTGATGGAAAGAACAACCTTAATGCATTGCTTGGTAATGGTAAATATGTTTTTGATAAGGCCGAAATAGGATAAAATAAAAACAATAACATCAGACCATACAAGAACTTCTTTGTCAAATCCAGCAGTAGCTATAACCAAAATAACAGGAACTTGATATATGCTATTATATCAATTCTCATTCATCTATTCTGTGCTTCTACTATAGTAAACATGGTCATATTGGTCATTCTTGTAACTTTCGTAGAATGAGTAAATTATCTCAAATGTATGTTTGAAGATCGAAAGGTCAAACTACTAACCTAAAAGGACCCAAAATTTTAGGTACCTAAAATGAGATAATACTTTCTGCAGATATGCTTCAAAATGGAGATAAGAGAAAATCAATAGATAGTTGATAGTGGATGTTCGAGATATATGACAAGTGAAATATCACTTTTTATAACTACATTGAAAGAAAAGATGGATTTTTGCTAAAAAAAATTAGATTAAAAAAGGGTACTACATTTCATCTATTATGATCAATCATGGAAGAAAATTTGAAGTTTTTTGTGATGAAAATGGTAAGATGATAAGAAACAAAACTAGACTTCTAGCTCGAGGTTATAGTTAAAAGAAATATATTGATTTTAATGAGATTTATGCACCTGTTGTTAGGTTAGAGTCGATTATAATTCTACTTGTTTTCACTTATTATAGAAAATTTAAGTTATTCCAAATGCATGTCAAAGCACCTTCTTAAATGGATACATTAACAAAGAAGTGTTTGTTAAACAACCTTCTGGTTTCAAGAATGACGATCATCTAGATTACGTGATGAAGTTACCTATGGCCCTGTATGTTCTAAAGCAGGCTCCTCGAGTATGGTATGAAAGATTAAGCAATTTTTTGCTTGAGAATAACTTTGAAAGAGGAAAGTAGAAAAACCTTATTTATTAAGAGAAAAGAGAATGATTTATTTATAGCATAAATATATGTTGATGAAATAATATTTGGTACTACTAATCGATCCTTCTGTGAAGAATTCTTAACTTTAATATAGGAGGAGAGTAGATATATATTTTTATAATGACAAGGGGAAGAGTTAAGAGTTAATGATATATTTTCGCTTTGCATAATTTTGAGTAGGATATGTTATATATCTCTTCAATAATTTTTTTGCTATTATTACCTGATTAATTCTTTTCCCTCTACTTTTTGATAATGATAAAGGGGGAGAATTAAGATGACGATATTTTTTGTTGAAAGATGTATGATATTCTTGCATGACTTTTACTTGCATGATTTATGTGTGTGATGAATATGTGATATATGTTATTAACTGAATCTGTGAAGTTTTAATATATGATTTGTTAACAATAAGCTCCTTCTAATCAGTAAGAACTTATAAAACCCACATATATTTTTCGAAACCCTTCATTATTAGTTGCATTTTGAAAATATATCTATTATCGTTTGTCATCATCAAAAAGGAGGGAGATTGCTAGCTCAAAGTTTGTTATTAATAATTTTGATGATAACCTCATAATATTTCAAAATTCAAATTGGATTTATTTTCTTTTATAAGTAATAGTCTAATTCTTAAAAGGAAATAAAAATCATAAGAAATACGTTTTATTTCTTGCAGAAACCTTCTTTATTAACTTATTTTACTATAAATAATTTATCTAAAAGGATCCTACTAATTATGAAACTCATATATTAGCCCCATGATTACTAGAAGATTTTGGCAAAGATGACATCGAAGCTATTCAGATGTAAATACATCCAGCTGATTAAGGATGTAAGCAAAGCAACAATTAGTTAAAAGAAATGTCTACTTAAGAAAGAGTCATTGCTTTTGCAAAAACAAATTAAACTCTTGAAATATATCTATAGCATCAATTATCTTGAAAGTGATATCATTGTCAAATCTCTTATGCTTTAAAAAGTTTTTTTTAAAAGAGTCATTGAAGCTCATATATAGTAAATTACATTTTCATCTGTTGAGAGCTTGTAGAGGCTAGTTGAATACTACTAGTTTGGGAAAGTTGGAGAACCTTGAAAAATATGTACTCATGAGCTTGAAGAAGCTCGTCAAATTACTACTTGAGATTTTAGTGAAACATTCAAGTTGGATGGGGACTGGACATAGGCTTGAGTTATAAGTCAAACTAGTATAAATTGACTGTATCATTCTTCTCTATCTTTTTTAACTTTTAAATTTTCGCAATATATTGTTTGTGTTTTCATTTTTTCAAGAGGCTTCTTCACTTTTATAATAGGCTACTTCTGTTTTTAACTTGCAAAAGGTTCTTTCCAATTTTAACAAGCATTTTCTGTTTTAAATAGTTTTAACAAGATTTATCGTTTAGTAGGCTTCGATCGCCTAACAGGCTTTAACAGGGTTTTATTGTATGACAGACTCCTATTGTTTTTAAATTTTATCAGGCTCTTATCTTTATATGAATTGAAAGTAACTTGCAGATTTTTTAAGTCACACACAATTCATTTCCTCTTGTTTGTGTTTGCTTTATGAAATTTGGATTCTCATACTTCAATGGTTAATTAATGTAGGAGATGCTCTTGAAATAAGATCTACGGTAGCTTGAGATGTAATGTTGTTCTAAAGCTTATTCTTCATTAGTTTAATTACTTTAAGGTTGTGTTTGAAATCACCTAATTAAAGTATAATGAAACTAAAATATCACCAATGTAATTAAAATCCTATGCGTGATTAACTAACAAAAAGTTTTAATATTAACGGTATTAATTTTAGTTTTAAGGTTTCGAACACAACTTCTAATGAAAATTTTCCTGATTTACAGCCATTTAAACATCCTACATTCGATACGCAATTTAACCTTTCCTTAACATGTTATTATGAGTATGTATCTTGTCTAAAAATTTAATCCAATAGACACAAAATTTGAATAACTTTTAAGATTAGGAGGTTATTTATATGTTTAGAATTAGATATGGAGAAACTAGAAGAAGAAATAGATATATAAAGTTCTATTGAATAGTTAATGTTTACTTTTGTCTATAAGTCCTGCTAAATCTGCTTCATTTTCTTTATTTTATAATGATAAAGTGACTTGATCAAAGTTAGTATGAAACTCTTTTGTGAATTGCGATGGTAAAGCATTGATGTCACTTTCCAATCCCAAAGGCATAAAGTTCTGTAGATAGATCTCAAAGGACAATTTATTGTAGTTTATTGTATAACTAGAAAATGGTGTAGATGGAGATTGTACTCCTTATAATGAGCAAATCATGGACAAAGCATAAAAAATGGGTTAGTTCCCTACACCATAGTTTTGTTCGATCTCGCATAGAACATATGTCAAAATTTCTGGGCTTGTTTGTTTTTAAACGTTTCCTAAAAGTCCAATGTCCTTCTCATGAACGAACGAGTAAATATTAAGAAAGAAATTTATTCTTTTATTGTTATACGAATTATTAAAAAAATCTAATTGGTTTGATCGATTTAATCATAAAAATTTTGAATTGTTCAATTTTTTGGTTCGATTTATTTTAATAACTTTGGTTATTAAAACATTTAATTTATTAATTAATGGTAACTTTTTATTAATTAATAAATTTTTATAAACTAAAATAAATAAATAAATTTTTATTTAATAAAATTTTTAATAAAATTTTAAATTGTTCGATAGATAAAAATAATCTCTTTCAATTTCTTTAATTTTATTTAATCTTTAGCTGATTTTATGTCAATTGAAACTTTTAAACTTCAAATTTTTTATTTTATTAGTTTAATTTTTAGTTCAGTTTTTAAAAAATTAGCTAAAATTTTG
>JANIPM010000204.1:46525-58739 GCA_027478405.1 Erythroxylum cassinoides
GTACAAGCATATTATCCACGAGCTCTCTAGCTCACCCCCACTTCCTCCCCACCTCCAGGTAGTCGAGAGGGAGATCGGAGGAAAGCATGGCAAGACCTTATGTTCGTTTTGTACTTTGTGTATTTGGTTTAAAATTACTGGAAATGGTTTATGGCTTGTATTGCCATTAGAGTATTGTAAACATTTGGTCCCTAATGTATTCTTGGATTATGGTTTTTGTATAAGAACTTAAGGGATGGAATTGGAAATGTATTGGTTTTGGATTGTGCAAATTGGTTTTGTATAATAATTGGATTAAGTTATGAATATAATTGGGATATATTTATATGAATATGGATGAATGTGTTGTTAATGAAGTATGAAAGGTAATCTTTGAATGGTTTAGTATTTAAGAGTGCGTTTCTGCTGAGATCCCGGACGGAGGGTCCGGTTGATCGTGATGTATGTGTGATTTAGTTGAATTGTATAGCAGTGTATTCTGGTTTATTTGCAGGTTTTGGTTAGGTTATAGTGCAGCCGTTATGCTGCCGGATTTTCCTTATGGTAGTATATGACTAAGAAATAATTGTGTATGAAATTATGAACGGATTAACATGAGTATGAGTTTAAGGAACAGTTTCCATAGAGGGAAACTGTTTAATATGAAATATTTATGGATTAAAGGATGTAAGAAATGAAAAATTTTTACACTCATTTTGGATGGATTAGTACAAGGTTTCCAACGCGACAAATTTTTATGTTCATGCTTCGGATGTCGGAATTTAAAATTCTATTCGAACCCACCATTTGCATACCTTGATTTCAAGACCATTTTCTAGATGCATTTGAATTCATTTGGTATCTGATGTGAATTCATCTTGATTTATTTCAGTTCGAATCGATATCTCATTTGTATTCGACCCTATTAGCTTCGCAATTGTTTCGTTTCATTTGTTTCCTTTCGTCTCGAATTCTATTGTAATAATGCCCGTGACCAGGTTAAGCAGTGATTGTATTATTAAGTGGTTAAGAAGTTGGGTCTCGGGAACGGGATCCAACAAGTCTCGAATGTTCGAACAAGTCAGAAACAAAAGTTAAGCCTAAGTGAACACATGTGAGACACATGTAAGAAGACCAAGTCAAAAGCATTATTATCAAAATGCAGACATATCAACACAATACGCAGAGCAAAAGATGTGTTAAGCAAACACGTAAAGAGAACATATCTTTGCCTGACAATGAAGACTCCACTGAGATCAACTACTTTAGAACTCCTATAAACGGGAACATCAGTAATACACACAGAAGTCATTATACACTGTAATAAAAAAATCTAAGAGTAAAAGAAATAGAGAGAAAGAGAGAGTGCTAGAATACATACTAAAGGTACTAAGGAGTTTGTGAGGGAACTCTTGCAGGTGTTTAGAAAACACCCAATCTCTTGTATTCTTCTTTTCTTAAAGCTAGTGAAAAACCTCAGAGTGAGATTGACCCTTGGACTTAGGTAGCTTTATGCTAACAAACCAAGTAAAAATCTTGTGTGTTCTTTACATTTTTGCAACTCTTCATTGCTGCAAAAAAAAGTTCAAGCATCAACCATCATCAGTCTTGTAATAAAACAATAGAAAGCCATATAAAGATCCTAACAAAAACAAAAAATGTCTTTAAAAAAGGTGAAGGAGCCTCTTAAAAAACAACACACACACAATATAATACGGAAATTTAAAAGTTAAAGAAAGAGAGAAGAAAGAAGCGATTGATTTATATTAGTTCGGCTTACAACCCAAGTGTACATCAAGTCACAAACTATCCAACTGGAGTGTTTTACTATAAAAATCGAGTAGTAAATTTGACGAACCTCTACAAGCTTACAAGTATATATTTTCAAGGTTTTCCAACCTTTCACACTCGAAGTGTATAACAAACTTCTAAAAAGCTCTCAGAAACACAATAACAATTTCTCTCTTGATAAAGTAATTTCACTTTTTAAAGTATAATAGTATTGATATGATTCTCAAGAGTAAAGATGTTGTTCAAAATGTTTTGACATTCTGAATATGTTCGTTCTACTTCATAAATGTTGTTGCTCTTCTTTAGATAGTCTATTTCTTCAACTAGTCGTTGCTTTATTCGCATCTTTAGTCAATTGGATGGATTTAACCTTGAATAACTTTGATGTCATCTTTGCTAAAAATCTTCTAGTAATCATGGAGCTAATATATGACTTTCATAATTAGTAGGATCCTTTCAGATAAACCATTTCTAATAAGGTAAGTTCATAAAGAAGGTTCTTGCAAGAAAGAAAGCGTATTTCTTATAATTTTATTTCCTTTTTGAAATTAGATCATCAATTTACAAGGAAATAAATCCAACTTAAATTTTGAAATATTATACAGTTATCATCAAAATCGTTAAATATAAACCTTGAGCTAGCAATCTCCCCCTTTTTGATGATGATGGCAAATAATAATAAGTATATTTTTCAAAATTCAAAGAGATAATAAATGATCTCGATCGATACCTCTGACTCATATATATTTAGTCATAATTAGCAGGAGTCTGTCTCCTAAGAAAAGAACATATCGTTTATATATCACAGACTTTCACAATTTTCAATAGCATATTCAATTACATATATATTCGAGCAGCATTGAGAAATATGCATTTAGAAATATATCATCATATATGCAAAAAAATATGCAAAAATATATCATATAAACTCTCCCCCTTTTTCATTAATCAAAAATAATAAAGGAGTACAGGAAGAAAGTTAGAAAAAAAAAGAAAAAATTGACACAATCAGTGAGGAGATTTCCTAAAGAGAATTTGCAAATCCATGTCTTAGTTTTGAAGGATATCTATTTGTTCGCGTATTTGATCCTGATTTACGCAAATGTCCCTTAGCAGTTTTAAAATATCTATATTATGTATGTCCTGGGGAGGGACAGGAGCTTGTTGTTCTAGAGTAGGACCTACAATTTCTGGCAAGTTTCATTCCTCTATATTCTAAGGAATTATAATAGAAGGGTCTTGCTAAACGAGATGCAAAGACAAGTAGCAGAAAATATTCATGAAGAAATAATATCAAAGAGTTTACACATTCCAAGCTCTTTTCTTAATATGCAAAATCTATCTTCAAAGAGTGGCTTGGTGAAAATATCAGCTACTTGATTTCCAATACTAACATGTAAAAGATCAATAGTTCCTTCTAAAACATGATCTCTAAGAAAATGATGTTTGATTTCTATATGCTCAGTCCTAGAATGATGCATAGGGATTATAGAAAGATTTATAGCACTCGTATTATCACATAATATAGGAATATGAGAAATGTTTAGAGACAAATCATGTAGTTGATGCTTCATCTATAAGATTGAGCGTAACAATTGGAAGCTGCTATATATTTCCCTTCAGTCATCAAAAGTGCTATGCAATTTTGCTTCTTGCAAGAACAAGATATTAGACATCCTTTAAGAAATTGACAATGACCATTTGTGCTTTTTCGACTGACTTTATCACCTACATAATCTGCATCACAATAGCCACTATGTCAAATGAATCAGTTTTTAGACACCATAGTCCAAAGTTCATAGTTCCGTGGCAATATCAAAATATTATTTTGACTGTTTGAAATTCTGTGGAGATATCAAAAGATTCTTCTGACTAGTTGAAGGTGACTTTCTTTTGGTCTTGAGATTGTAACATATAATATTGATCCAATCATTCCTCTATACTTTATCTCATTCGTAGCTTTGCCTTCTTTGTCTTTATCAAGTTTAGTTCCAGTGTACATGAGAGTACCCATCAGTTTGGCATTCTCAAAATGATATTTCTTGATGAGTTCTTTTATATATTTATCTTAGCTAATGAAGATTCATTTTTTTGTTTGTCTGATTTGTAATCCAAGAAAGAATGATAATTCTACCATTATACTCATTTCAAACTCCCCCTATATTAATGATGAGAATTCTTCACAGAAGGATGTATCAATAGCACCAAATATTATGTCATGAACATATATTTGCACTATGAGAGTAAATCATTCTCCTTTCTTTTAATAAATAATGTTTTATCGACCTTTCCTCTTTTAAAGTTATTATCAAGCAGAAAGTTACATAACCTCTCATACCATGTTCAAGGAGCCTACTTTAGACCATACAAAGCTTTGGATAACTTCATCACGTAATTTGTATAGTTTTCATCTTTAAAACTTAGGGGTTACTTAATAAATACTTCTTCGTTAATTTAACCATTTAAGAATTCACTTTTAACATCCATTTAAAATAACTTGAAGTTTCTATAGCATGCAAAGACAAGTAAAATTCTAATCGATCCCAATCTAGGAACAGGTGCATAAGTTTCATCAAAATCAATACCTTCCTGTACATTGTAACCTTGAGCCACAAGTCTAGCTTTGTTTCTTACCACCTTACCATTTTTGTCAAGTTTGTTTCGAAAATACCCATCGAGTCCCAATGATTGACTTATTTTGAAGGCAAGGTACTCAATTTTAGACTTTGTTTTTGTCAAATTGATTTAGTTCGTCTTTCATGGCTAATACCCAGTTTTCGTCAGTAAAGGCTTCTTCAACAGTCTTTGGTTCTATTTGTGAGATGAGAGCCACAAGTTGTTCTTGAACGATGATCTTATTCTTAGACTTTCAGAGGGATCTCCAAAAATATATTGATGTGTGTCAAGACCTCTCCATTCTCTTAGTGTTTTTAGTTACATAGACTCCTGCTAAGATGAAGGATCCTACTAAGATGAAGGAGCCTGCTCTGTTCTAACTTTAAAGGGGCATTTTTGGTTTTGTAATTCTGAGGGTATTATTGGTGTAGTTGGACTCTTCGATGTATTTTTAGGAATCAAAAGATGCTTTTCATCATCTGAATCAACTGTTGTTGTCAATGGTAATGCTTCATCAAATACCACATGTATCGATTCTTCTATCTTCTTTACTTTTTTATTATATACTCTGAATCCTTTATTGGTAGTATTGTAGCCCAGAAAAATAGCTTCGTCTGATCTCGCATCAAACTTTCCAATGTTGTCTTTTCCATTGTTTAGAACGAAACACTTGCAGTCAAAAACACGAAAGTAAGCACCATTTGGTTTTTTTTCCTTTCCATAACTTATAGGGGGTCTTTTTCAAAATAAGTCTTATAAGACATCTATTAAGAACATAGCATGTTATAGATACTGCTTCTGTCCAGTATCCATGAGATAGTCCACTTTCACATAGCATAGTCTTGACCATATCAACCAAAGTTCTGTTCTTTTTCTCTACAACTCTATTTTATTGAAGCGTCCTTGGACAAGAAAAATTGTGAGTTATACCATTTTTGTCACAGAATTCTTCAAAATTTATGTTATCAAATTCTCCTTCATGATCGCTTCGATTCTACATACCCTTTTCTATTTGAATTTTTTTAAAACTTCTCAAATACTTCAAAAACATCACCCTTATTTGATAAGAAATAAACCCATGTAAATTTAGAGTAATCATCTAATAGAACAAAACCGTAATGTTTACAACAAAAACTTTGAGCCCTAGTGAGACCGAATAAATCCATGTGCACAAGTTCAAATGGTTGGCTAGTAGACACCATTTTTTAGGAGGAATGTAGCTTCTAACTTGTTTACCTTTTAAACAAGCATCATAAACCAAATTGCTTTCAAACTTTAAGGTCAGTAATCTTTTTACTAACTCATATTTGGAAATCTTTGATAGAATGCTTGTACTAGCATGTCCGAATCTCCTGTGCTAGATAAATGAATCCTTTTCTAGAGAGACAAAACACTCAACATTTTGTGAGGAAATGTCTTCAAGTTGAGCATAATATATATTCTAATTTCTGTCATGTGTCTCGAACCCACTATCAACTATCCATTGATTTCCTCTTTGCTCTATTTTGAAGCATATATGTAAAAAAATATTATCTCATTTTAGGTACCCTAATTTTTCTGTGTCCTTTTAGGTTAGTATTTTAACCTTTTAATCTCCAAACATACATTTGAGATAATTTCTTTTTATGAAAATTACAACAATGACTAATGTGATCATGTTTGCTATAGTAATCGCACAAATTAGATGAATGATAGTTGTTATGATTTTTGCCATTTAGCAGGTTCCTACTATTTTGACTATAACTGTTGTTGGATTTAATAAAGAAGTTTTTGTATGGCTTGATATTGTTATTTTCATTGTATCCTATACTGAACTTACCAAAAATGCATTTACCGCTACCAAGAAATGCATCAAGATTCTTCCTTCCATCAACGAAATTTTCTAGATTTTTCTCTAGAGATAAAATCTTTCCAGCATTTTTCTCTTTTTCAAGTTCTAACGAGGCGACTTTTTCTTCTAATTGCTTTACCTTATCAGAATTATTTTTTAGCAGCATATTTCTAGCTTAGCTACTCTTTCTTCCAGAGCTTCCTTTTTCAGAAACCTTTTGCTTATAGTCATTCTGAAGAGACATATTCTTGGTCCCCAAATTTTTATTCACAGATTCCAATGATTTAATCTTACTCTTCAGAGATGTATCCTTGCTTTTGGACTTCTCAACTTCTTTGAAATACTTCACCGTCAACCTTTTATACTGATCATACAATTCATAATATGCAATTTTCAATTCATCAACTTCAATGCTAGAGTCAGAGTAATATACCTCATCATCTCTTGATTCAACTATGAATCAAGCATGGTTGGCTTCTTCTTGTTCTTTTTCTTCAAAGTTTTAGAATCCTCATATGATCAAGCTACAGTCATCACTTGCTTTCTGGATTTTCTATTCTCTAACCTCACTCTAATACCAAATGATAAAAACAAACATATGCAAGAGGGTGGTGAATTGTGTGTATACAATTTTTCGCAAGTTCTTTCAATTTATATAATAAATAGATCCTAGTTAAAACATTAGAAGCCAGTCAGATGATAAAGCTTTTTTAAACGACAAGAGGTTGTTAGTGAATAGGAGCCTTTTATAGGATAGGACCCTGCTTAAACAAAAAGAGCCTACTAAATGATAAATCTTGTTAAAACAATTTAAAAATAGAAGGCTCTTGTTAAAACTGAAAGAAACCTCTTACAAGTTGAAAATAAAAGGAGCCTTTTAAAAAGGTAAAGGAGCCTCTTAAAAAAACAACACACACACAGACACACAGATACACACATAGAAACAAACATAGCGCATGCGTGTGCACACACGTATGCAAGCGCACGCGTGCGCACACACACACATAATATAACGTGAAAATTTAAAAGTTAAAAAGAGAGAGAAGAAAGATGCAATCGACTTATACTGGTTCGACTTACAACCTAAGCTTATGTCCAGCTTCTAAGTATCCAACTTGAGTGTTTCACTATAAAAACCAAGTATTAAATTTTACGAGCCTCTTTAAGCTCACTTGTACATATTTTTCAAGGTTATCCAATCGTTCACACTCGAAGTGTATAACAAGCTTCTAAAAAGCTTATAGAAAAATAAAATAACAATTTCTCTCTTGATAGAGTGATTTTACTTTCTAAAGCACAATAGAAATGATAGGATTCTCAAGAGTATAGATGTTGCTCAAAATGTTTCGATAGTCTGAATATGTTCGTTCTACTTCATAAGTGTTGTTGCTCTCCTTAAATAGCCAATTTCTTCAATTAGTCATTGCTTCACTCGCATCTTTAGTTAACTGGATGGATTTAACCTTGAATAACTTCAATGTCATCTTTGTCAAAAATCTTTCAGTAATCACAGAGCTAATATATGATGTTCATAATTAGTCGGATCTGTTCGAATAAACCATTTTTAATAAGGTAAGTTCATAAAGAAGATTCTTGTAAGAAAGAAAGTGTATTTCTTTTGATTTTATTCCTTTTTTGAGAATTAGACCGTTAATTTTACAAAGAAATAAATCTAATTTAAATTTTGAAATATTATATAGTTGTCATCAAAATTATTAAATATAAACTTTGAGCTAAGAGTTAGAGAGGGCAATTATGGTGTCTATAGTGACCATGCATGACTAAAACTAAAAAGGTAAAGAATATGGCATTTGTGTTGGAAAAAACGGGTAATTTTTTCCTCTAAGGTAAACAATTAGTGAAGTGAACCAATTCGGTAATACTCAGGAAAGACCGCCAAACGGACTCCTAAGCCAGTATTACCATTCCACGTAAAATCTCAAAAAAAGGCGGAGGGGTCACAAATGGTCTCACTTAAAACTCCACCTCCTAAACAAAAATTACGTGTACGGTGTATTTATCACAACTTAACCCGTGTACACACACGAACAGTAAATACACCCAAATAAATTGAACACAACACTACAAATATACACGACAAATAATATTGAATACTATAAATGCGAAATAAATAAAAGAGATAAGGAAAGAATACACCTAAAAATTTATAACAGAGTTCGGTCAATTTTGCCTACTTCTCCGAACATCACTTAAGGCAGCCTACTCTTATTAAGAAGAAAATACTAAATTTGATATGTATACAAATTTTGAATATTTATCAAATTTTTGGGATGGATGGAATAGTAGGGGAAGGAGTTCTTTTATAACTTAACAAACTCCTCCCATTCTCATTTCTTCCCAATATGGGATAGAAATTGAGCCAACAAAGTCAACAATAAACACCAACAAAGTGAATAATAAACAACAAATCTCCACCTTGGAACAATTTCGGGTCCCACTAAATGCAAGCATCATTCATCCTTCCAATCAAACAAAACAGCCTTTGTAGTGCTTCCAATTTGTGCCCTCAGGTGCCAACTTAAAAGTGCAAGATGTTGACTAAGTCTAAACAATGTTTAAACTTATATTTTGTCACCACCTTGGTCATCATATCTGCAGGATTCTCTATAGTCTGTACCTTCTGGAGAAGTATCTCCTCTTCTTCGAGAATCTCCTGTACAAAATGATAGAGAATGTCAATGTGCTTCATCCTTGCATGAAAAAACTGATTCTTTGCTAAGTGAATAGCAGTTTGACTGTCACAATACACCACAAGGTGTTTCTGACTAACTTCTAAGTCTTTTAGCAATCCATGAAGCCAAATCGCCTCCTTCACAGCCTCTGTAATTGTCATATACTCTGCCTCTGTTGTAGACAAAGCCACTGTTGACTGTAAAATAGACTTCCAACTAACTGGCGCCTTAGCATAAGTGAATAAGTAGCCAATTGTAGATCTTCACTTATCCAAATCACCTGCATAATCAGAATCACAATATCCAACTATGTATTGACTAAGTGATTTATCCCGCTTAAATAATAAGCCAACATTTACGATATGTTGAATATACCGTAGAATCCATTTCATAGCTTGTCAATGAACCTTGATAGGATCATGCATATATCTACTCACAACACTAATTGCCTGTGAAATATCGGGTCTTGTACACACCATTGCATACATCAAGTTTCCTACTGCATTAGCATAAGGGACTTTTGCCATATATTCCCGTTATTCATCCGTCTTCGGAGATAACTGGTTACTAAGCTTCAGATGAGGAGCAAACGGAGTACTTATAGGTTTTATATCTTTATTCATACCAAAACGTTGTAGTATCTTCTTCAAATACTGTTTCTGATTCAGCCAAAGCTTGCCTCCCTGTCTATCCTTGCTTATTTCCATGCCAAGAATCTTTTTGACTTCTCCCAAATCCTTCATCTCGAACTCTTCATTCAACTGAGCCTTCATTTTGTTAATTTCATCTTGGCTCTTGGATGCTATTAACTTATCATCAACATATAAGAGTAAGTAGATGTAGAACCCATCTGGAAGTCTTTGCAAATACATACAGTGATCGTATTTACTTCTTGTGTACTTCTGACTTATCATAAACTTGTCAAATCGTTTGTACCATTGCCTCGGTGATTGCTTCAATTCGTACAACAATTTATTCAATTTGTAAACCCAATTTTATTTACCAACAACTTTGAATCCATATGGCTGAGATATATAGATTTCCTCCTCCAAATCACCATGCAGGAACGCGGTTTTCACATCAAGTTGAGCTAGCTCCAAATTCAGTTGCGCTACCAAGGCCAACAAAATTCTAATGGAAGAATGTTTAACAATCGGAGAAAATACCTCATTATAATCAATTCCTTCCTTCTGAGTGTAGCCTTTAGTTTCCAACCTTGCCTTGTAGCGAATATCATCTTTGTCAAGAAATCCTTCTTTCTTTGCAAATACCCATTTGCATCCAATTGCCTTCTTTCCTTTCGGTAGTTTTGTCAACTTCCATGTCTTGTTCTCCTCAAGAGATTGTATTTCGTCTTCCATTGCACTTGCCCATTTGTCACTTTCTGAACTTCGGATTGCTTCTAGGAAGGTAGATGGAACATCATCAACAACTGGAAGTGTATAAGCTACCATATCAGTAAAACGAGCAGGTTTTTGAATTTCTCGTCTCGTCTTTCTAGTGGGAATTGACTCTGATTGCTGTGGAGGTTCTTGGGTCGAAACCTCTTCCTCATCTGACTCTTCTTCTGTCATAGGAGAGTCACTAGTAGTACTTTTTGTTGGGATTACCACTGTTTGTTCAAACTCCACCTGCTTTGGCATACACTCCACCTGCTGTGAAGTACCATCAGCCCCTTCTGGAGTTATCTTATTTAATATGGCAGATTCATCAAATGTAACATCCCTGCTGACAATTGTCTTCTTTGACTCTAGACACCATAAACGATATCCTTTAACTCCAACATTAAAGCCCATAAATAGAGCCTTCTTTGCTCGTGGGTCTAACTTTGACTCATTCACATGATAATATGCAGTAGAACCAAAAATATGCAAAGAATCGTAATCTGTTGCAGGTTTCCTAGACCATACCTCTAAAGGAGTCTTGCCACCAATTGCAGATGATGGCAAACGATTTATAAACGTGAAGCAAGAAAGGCATTTTCTTGTCTCAAATGGAATATATACTTGATATATTAACTAAGACCAGAAATGCCCCCTAATTTATAACTCACCAAAGATGGAGACTTGCTTGAAGACTCTAAAAAGCATAGATGATAGAATGAAAAATTAGCCTATCTTATAATAACTCACCCTAATATTGCAAATTCTGTCACTATTGTAGGTCAATTCATGTCTTCTCCATCTGTTACATCATTGGAGTTCCAAGAACAGATATTGTGTTACCTAGAGGGAGCTCCTAGACTAGGGATAGTATATGAAAATCATGGACAAAATCACATCGGATGTTTTCCAAATGTTGATTGGGCAGGTTCTAAGATCGATCAGAAATCTACTACTGGCTACAATATCTTTGTTGGAGGAAATTTAGATTTATGAAAAAGTAAGAAGCAAAATGTTGTATCTAGATCTAGTGCAGAATTTGAATACAGAGTTATGGCACAATCAACGTATAAGATAATGGAAATATATCAACTATTATCTTAAATTGTTCTGAAGGCCTCAATATCAACAAAGTTGTGTTGTGATAATCCAGTTGCTTTACATATTGCTTATGATCAAGTATCTCATGAACGAACTAAACATATTAAAATTGATTATCACTTTAGTCGTGAAAAAGTGTACCAAAACTTAAAACTCTACAGGATATGGCAAAATTGGAGAATTACTCGAAGATATTTTCACAAAATCCCTAAATGGTGTTTTAGTTTATTATATTTGTAAATAAGTTGGGCATGATTAATATCTATGCTCCAACTTGAGGGGGAGTGTTAAAAATTATGGTAAGATACAGATTGTAGAATTGATTAACCTATCCCTTGATTATATGGATTACATTCCCTAATTAGTATTAATATATTTATATATATGACCCTAATTTTGTATATAATGCATCAAGAAATACAATTCCTTCTCTTCTAAATTACAATTCTCAAGCTGCAACCCTGTTTGTGATTCACAAAACATTCATAAATGCATCAATGGATTCAATCTAATCATTTTCTTACAGCATGAGCCAATACTACGAAAAAATGATGAAAACTGTATAAAAAATTTCATTAACTCATGCTATTTAAATAGTTACACATGTTTCTACCTTTGAACCAATATATGATCAGGACTCTAAACCTCAGTCTATATCACTAGCATGTTTTAATGGCTGTGTGGGAAAATTAGTTCCTAATTAGTTCCTAATCTATAGGGATTTTATTCTGCTATTGTATAGGGATTTTATATTGTATAGGATTTTATTTCCTTCTGCATACACTAGGATTACCTTGTATAAATAGAGATGTAGTAGTCTT
>JANIPM010000204.1:769205-784746 GCA_027478405.1 Erythroxylum cassinoides
CTTAAATTTTATTTATTTATAAATTAATTATGATTATATTGTATAAAGTCTTTTTACCCCAGTTATAAACAAAATTAAAGTAATTTATTTAATATAAAATAAAAATAGAATAGTGATTAAATAATATGAGTAAGCTTATAAATTCCTAAAATTTACAGGGGTTAAATAATAAAAATTTAAACTTTAAGAACCCATTTTCTCCATTTCTTAGGTGACATCATAAAAACAAAAGTAAAGAATCATATTTTAGCATCCCATTCTGATTCATATTTTCTAACTTATCTTATATATCATAAATTATTTATTAATATATAACAGTACCATAATTTTAACCTTAGATCTACTTGGGATTTCGGCCCTCGTGATGATGCTTGCTACCAAGAAGCAAGCTTTCAATTTGCCCGAGCTTTGGGTTAAAATCCAACTTTTGTTACTGAAAATTTTAAACTTCGTTTCAAACTCAGACTCAAACCGTTAAAACTCAACCCAATTTAATGCTCAAAAATTTTAATAAAATGACGTTTTATTCAAAAGAAAATTGTTTTCTTTTTAATTTAAAAAATAAAAAATCAGGTTGAGGTAAGTTTTGAGTCGCCGGGGCCCAATTGGACTCAAACTCGGACCATTTATCCTAAGCCCATTCTGACTTCAAGTCAGGCCGAATCTGAGCAGAAATTTTCAAGCTTGGGTGGCTACCCAACCCATTGCCAAGCCCCAACAAGCATTACTACAGCCTGCCAAGCGATTAGTTTCAAGGCATTGACAAGCTGAAAAGGTGCGGAAATTGTCATCTTATCCATAATCTGCGTGCAAAGGTCGTGTAATTGGAAATCAACAGAAGTTTCTGATTGTGGGTTGGATAGCTAGTAGACACTTTATGCTGTGTGCACTTGCCCCCACTAGTTTTATGGTGAGAGGGTTTGTACATTAGCCCGGCCCGGCCCGTTATAACTCTAAATCCGGTCGAAAGCTGATTCGGTCTGACCTGAATAACCTAAATCAATTTGGAGTAAAGTGACAAAATCCATACCCATCGAAAAGAAAAATAGTATGGATTCAACCTAGCAGGCAACACTTTTGATTTTGCTATTCCATTTTATCATTACATGAAACATTATATTCTTTATGAACATTGGAAAAGAAAAAAGGATATCGATTTTGTTCCTCCATACCAAGCAACCTTGAATAGCATTTTAAGAAGAAAAAGGAAGCCACAAGAATAAAAGAGAAGGGTTGAAGATACATACAAGAGAAGAATATGTGGATTAAACGCCAGCATAAGAACCGTCACATGTACAACTAGTGGTGTCCTTACTGCCATCCCCATGTTGGCGAGGTTTAGTACTTAGACAACAACACATGAGACCTAGCAATAGTATGAAACCCCAAGCTGAAGCTATAGCTTTTGCCCAGTTCAAAGCTTGCTTCTCCATCTACTTTTTCTTCTCTTGTTAACCCTTTTGCAGATTTCTTCTTACAAACTCAAATCCAATCTGGTCAGAATATCTAAATCTAAACCCAATTCTAATTCCAATCAAACCAAAAGTTGAGTCGAATCAAACTCAAAACTTATTTGGCCATGCCTAAAAGGATTACACTCTCGTTGTGTTATCTTCTTTCGTGCGCCACTCCTGCAAAACTATAAACATTTTTTGCAATTTTTAAGAACCTGACAAGGAACCATTATCGGGATTAGAACAATTTTCTTTCCTTTCTTTTGGAAAGATAATATTCTCTTCACTGGAGGTATTCTAAACTGAAAAAGTTAATGAGTTATACTTATACCTGCCAATTTAAATAAGGACAAGATCCTCTCTGTCTAATTTTATGGTGTCTTATTTTGTCCCATGAATCACAGTCATTCATTTATGCGAGATTCGCATTTATTTATGCAAAACCTACGCGGGATCCATATAAATGAATGACTAAGATTCATTGGACAAAATTAGACACCATAAAATTAGACAAAAATCTGAACTTGACCATCCTTTTAGGATTGAATATCTTTTACACTAGATAACTTTTTCTTATACTGATAATAATAAAATTCATAATTATTATTCTTACTAACAAATTAAATAGTCTGCTTTATTCCATAGTGGGGTTGATCGCTATATTCCAAGTTCGATGCTATGTGCGTTGTGGGTGATAAAACCTGAGAGCTAAATAACTATGGGCGATAGTTCTTTGAGATTGCAAGAGCCTAAAGTTCGTCAATTATAGATTTATAGACCGAAGGCAGTAAAGTCCTTCGATAGATGAACAATTCCAGGCCCATACAATCATAGAATTCATATCGGACAGCCTAATATTTACTAATCAAAGGATAGGAATTCATAATACCCAACAACTGTAAATGCTTGCTCACCCAAGAAATTCCTCTACAGATTCTTTTTTGAGGCAAGAGCGGGCAGCGTTGGTGACCTTCAATTTTCTAAAAATGGTCATCTTTTACAGAGTGAAGAGGATCTGACTTTACAGATAATAGAAATTCATGAAGGCTAGCACCTTTCAACTATTAATTTAGGCACAGAGTTATAGTATAGCCAAATAGTTGCAGAGGAACCCATTTGAGAGCAATAGACGACATTAGCATGAATGTAACAAGATAACAGAAGTGTAATCTCCTGTTATGGCCAGCATTTGCTGGACAAATTGCAAGATTGAAAGTTTGATATCGCTTAGACTAGTCCACTTCAGTGTTCAGAGGGCGATGCTAGCTGCGGAGAGAATCATTCACTACATGTTCAAACACATGAAAGGCATTTGCGGAAGTGAATAGGTAAAGTAAAACTCCAACTAAATTCTAAAGGAACAGGATTCAACAAATTATGTTGAGTACTGACAACTGGTCTGTTTTTAATTGTTGTTGAGGAACTACTACCAGCAAAAATGCTGTAACTAAAAGTACTTTTGCTAACAAAGCTGTCATTAAAGTAATTAAATGTCTGGTAATCATCCTAGAAAATTACATGAAGACTAGCATGTTTGGTAAAGCTACTGTATAAAGTGCATTTTCCTTCCTAGACGAAAATTCAAATCCATTTTTTCAGAAAACCCCGTATTTTTGGTATAAAGTCAATTTCCTTTCCTAAGTGAGAGTTCAATCGTGTCATTCTTTCATTTTTTTTCCCGTATTTTTTTCCATTTTTTTGAGAAAAATAATCGGAAGATGCATATAATATGAATGTTGGTAAAATTAAGAACTATAAATAATTATGGATTAGAACCCTATATAATGTTGAAATAGAACATTTGTTATAATTTAGTTCAAAAGCAGTTTTCCTAAAACCATGGAATAATTATGGATTAGAATCATATATAATGTTGAAATAGAAAATTTGTTATAATTTAGTTTAAAAGCAGTTTTTGTAAAACCATGGAAAGATTATTCTCTTAAACTATGGCTTGGGTGCTTTCTCTCTAAATCATGGTTTTGAATAATTAACCAAACAACTACAAGTTTTCTGCTACAATCCTCCTTTTGGGCCCCAATACAGTTTCAGAGCCAAGCACACAACATCATTAACTAAGATAAGATTTGCTACTCTGACAACATGCGAAGTGTAAGAAGTATCCCAAATACAAGAGAAATTCTCAAATTAACTTGACAGATTAAGCCTGAAAACAGTAAAACATAGGAAGAATATGAGGGCAGCAAATTTTAGGCAAGGCAAAAATAGAACTGAGAAACACAGTCAAAAGTATGGGAAACTATGATGGTAATTTCCACCTCACATGCCTACTATGAAAATAAAAAGCTAATATGACAACAAAACTTGGCTACTTACATGTGGGAAGACTAGCCAAAGCTACAGCTCACTGTAATTGCGCCAAACAGCGCGAAATTCCTCTCTGAATGTGTTCAGACGTGCTTTCAAATTAGGAGTTCTGAAACTTGCATGCAAGATAGTAGCTGACAGGCAGAGAATGCTTATTAAAACCACATCAAGTACAACAACAGATAAATATGTGAGAAACATGGATGAGAAACAAACCAAGTAGTCCAATAGCAAGTGCCCAAGAAACAGTCAAGAGACCACAGGAAACATACCAAAGGATGAAACTCACTACAAACAAAAACATAATAATCCATAATTAGACCAAGTTTTTAGCTAGCAGTTACTACCTAAGGAAGGAATGCCTGCAATTATAACTTACCAAAGGAGAATACCATGACAAACACCCAACGAGGACGACCACATATATGAATTGCTCTTTTAGAAGATGGACGTCCACGAATTACAGGCCTGCGAATAGGAGCGAATTGGGCAGCAAAGATACATAATACTATAAGCATAAAGTAGTGGCAGTAAACTAACAGACTTACGTGAGTGGAGGCCTCATCTTTGCAGCCAAATGAGGAGAAAATTGCCTTACAGTTCTTGTCACTTTTTCACTAAAAGTACCTGCAAAGCTGTGGTAAATCAACAGTATCGTTTTTATCACCATCCTTCAGTATTTACTGATAAATTTTTTGAAATAAACTTTCTACAGCATAAACTGATAGAAATTTGGCTAAATCAAATTAATCATTTCATTGTTCTGTTTCATTCAACTACTTAAATGTCTTTCTGTTTTGTCTTCTATATACAAATAAACACTAAGCAAGTAGATGACATGAATAAAAATGAGTGAAACTACTACACAAAGAAGCTAACCTATCATTGAGAAATGCAATGGTGAGTACAGTCGAAAGAGCAGCAACGATAGCAAGAGGTCTCCTAAGAAAACCCAATCCTACAAATAAAATTATTCACCACTCTATTATTATCATCATTAACAAACTTTAACCATTGCTAAACAAATGTATAGCAAGCATCAACTCACCCAAAATGAGAAAAATCATAATGAAATAGTTGGTCCGATAACTGTTCAAATACAATCAAAACGAAGTAAGTCAATCAGATCAATAACAATGACACTGTTGGTGAAATTAGCAAATAATAAGTGTTGATCGTACTTACTAGTAGAGATTGCATTTGAGGCGACTGTTCCATTTTGCTGTTGATTTGGGAACTGTGAATCGCGAAAAGAACTCCGAGAGAGGTCGCGGAGGAGACGACCAGTCTACTTCCCGGAGCGCGTCGGTCAGATCCTCCGCCGTCACGCTTCCCCAATCCATTTCCAACTGTTCTTAACCACACAAAAATCGAGGCGAACCACCAGTATGTGTGACGATTTTAGTGTCCGTACGTTCCCGATCTCTCTCGCGCGCACCCAACGAAATGGATTCTTGCGTTTCAAATAAGTAGGCTTGACTTTTTGGTCCTGTTTTTTAAGAAGAAAAAGAGTAACGGAAATTTAATTTTTAAAAAAATATATATGAACGACTATTTGTAGATGTGTATATTCCAGGCTTTCAGCTCTCTTCAACAAGAGACTAGCTTCTTTGGGATCAACTTTACATAATACTATGCATAAGTAGCTTGTAAGTGACATTGTTCAAGATGAGAATTTTGGATAATTTCCTTTATTTATGGGCGGTTTATAGAGAGAAGAGTACAAATACTATAAGTCTAAGAACGATCTCTATAATATATACTATATGGATTAAGCAAAGAAAGAGAAGACTCACAAATACAATTTTTTACAAGAACATGAGTAATTTCTTCAAGGTTTTCTGTTCTATTAGACAAAATACCTTTAACACTGGAAGGTAGATCAACAACTGAAAGAGTCAAAGAAAGATGAGCAGGGTCATTATTCATAGGTTCACTCATGTTTTTCAATCTCCTTACTCACTCTTATCAAGATAACATAGACTACCTTCACTCATGTTTTTCAGTCTCCTTACTCACTCTTATCAAGATAACATAGACTACCCATCCTATACGATGGCTATGGTTCTTACGGCAATAAAGTTTCTAGTTCTACTACTACTTCGGGACCTCAAGGGGGACACAAGGAAGAAGAAACCAAAATCCTAAGGTACGTAACATACCAAACAGACCTCTTCAAAAACTAAAGACCAACAAGGATCAACAGAAGTTTAGGTTTCAGCCATGTTGGCTGAGTACACTAGCCCTTTCTCTCTACGAGCACCAAACTCAAGGCTTGCCGCTTAGAAACCCTAAACTGACCAATCTTTCCCTGTTAAACTATGACCTCAACTAGGATCTGTTCTACAATCCCAGACTATCTAAGGCGTCCTGATACACAGGATCCTCACAAGGAGACAAGTGTAGAGCATACTTGTCTTCTATGTATGACTAATGAGCTATATTATTCAAGACTTAAGCTTTTAGGAGAGAATGAGATTAGGGAGAAACTATGAAAGTAAACATACTCAAACTTTTATTCATCTTAAGCTTAATTGATTTCAACCTCTGAGTACAATGATAGATGAACCTTGCTTTTATAGAAGAAGTAAGGGAATACAAACAAACTACTTTAGATAGGGAATATATTCCTTAGGAACAGTCATGAGAACTTTAGAAAAGAAGATGCCCTAAGTATAATCATTATAGACCTTAAAAAAAGCAACTTTTAAAAAGCAAACAATAAAAATATTTCTAAAAGATAAGAAAGAATCTTGGAAAGAGGGTGTGGACCCAAAGATTCTCTTATCAACACACCAAAAGACACACAACTATAATAGACTATAATGATGTCTAAAAAGGACAGTCACACATTGGGAAGCGAAATCAAGCTCATCATTTATCATGAATTGGTTAGTGGCACGATTGAAGATTGGACGAAGAGTTTGAATTACTTGCACTATCAATGTCAGAATGAGCTTTGTAAGTCTTTTGTCTTTTGCTAGGACTAGCATCATCTGTGCAGAGTCTTTGTAGGAATTGATTAAGCTCTTCTTCATTGAGGATGTAAAGTCATCATTAGGGTTTTGAGCATCTTGGAAGAGAGAGGTTGGAGGTTGTGAAGGTCTTGCAATATCTGAGGCATATTGGACTTGTGTTGTTTCATCAGTTTCATAATACATTGGGTTGTTTGGGCCTGGTATGTCGACTTCTAGTGCTTTAAGTTCACCGAGAATAAATCTCCTAGGTAAGGTCCAAGAGAAGTAGAAAGGATAGGTGTATGTCGAGGAAAATGATTAATCTCCTTAAGAAAATTCCTAAGAGATTTAGGAACATTGTCCTTATACCTTGGCTAATAAAGTGAAGTATGATGAAAAAAGGCATGGTTATCAGAATAAATTGTACCAGTTCTTACTGTGAGATATGGACGATAGATAATGAAGAAACAATGTATAGATTCTCTTTTATAAGATACTTCCTATAATCGATGTTGTTCAATGACTATGAAAAGATGTTTCATCCATTGTTTTAGTGGTTGATACCACTCAAGAAATGTATGTAATAGAGACCTTTCATTTTCTCGATCACGTAAATATTGGTAGACCTGTAGAGGAGGTAAGGTAATAGCATATGCATAAAGGGCTAAGAGTGTCCAAAGATACCGTAATGCCTTCTTAGAAAGAGGGCCATTGAGAAAGAATACATTAAGATAGGGTGTTTTAAGGTTAAACAAAGTAGTGTTGCAGGATGATTTGGCGTCACTGAGGAAGAGGTGTAAATACTATAATAAGCTCATGCGCGCAAGGGATGTAACTTTAGCAACATTAGTATAAGCACTAGTAATAGGAGGAAAGGATTTCTTTGTTTTTGCAATAAGAGGCAGGTTAGCCATGGAAGGAAGGAAAATGACAGTACTGAAATGAAGAGATAGGAAATCAACTAGGATGATACCTTTGATAAGGTAGATAGTGTATTTATAGCAAGACATCTTCTTAGGAAAGATTCCTAAAGGATGTAAGGAGAATAGTTTTAGTTGTTGAGTGGCCTTGATTTGTTCTGAACTCTAAGGTGGTGGATTCTTTCTCAACAGCTTGGATAAGGATGAGGTGTAGTCTTCCATATGTGGCATGAAAACTATAATGTAATTAACAATCCCGAGGAATTGTTGATTCTATTTAACGCTAAGAATATCATTCGAAAAGTGTAACAACTCTTTAGCTATATATGGACCAAGCAGATAAAATCCATCCTTAAAATGCATACCCAAAAACTCATTTCCATTGGTTCCAATGAGACTCTTTTTTGTAAAAAACATAATGTCATACTGTTTAGTAAGATTCAAGAACGTTTGGAGTAGGGCCTTATGTTCTTCATGGATCTTTGAGTACAATAAGATGTGGTCAATTTATATCAATGCACTGTGGAGAATAGGCTCAAAGATCTTTGTCATTACTCTTTGAAACAGTAATAAGGAAACTTTAAGTCCAAATGACATAATAGTTCATTAATATTGTGCACAAGGAATGCAAAACTCCATTTTGTATCGCTCCATTAGGTTAATACCCAATTTCCATAAACTTGTTTTTAAATCAAACTTTGAAAAGATAACAACTTCCTTAAGGAATAGTACCTGTATACTAATCTTTGGTAAAGGATACTTATCATCTTGTAGGAATGCATTGAGAGACTTGTAATCAATAACCAATCTCTTTTACCCTAATTCTATTCAAACCTTTTATTCATGTAAAGAGCCTGACTAGCACAATCAAACTTTGTGGGTTCGATGAGTCCTTATTGAAGGAGAATAGCACAATCTTCTTATGCTAACTTAAGATCATCAGGTTCATCCTTAGATGTATCGCCTTTGTTGAATTGATATTCTCATTCTTCTTGAAAGGAACATAGATGAAGTATTCATCATGTTTCCATGGAGGCTTAGGATGAGATAACTGTGCATGAGATTCAAGATAGTAGTTCAATAACCGATCTCTCACATCTTCATATGGTAGAGGAACCTATGTAACCTCGAACACATTTTAAATTTCTGTATATGGATTGAAATAAGCTCGATACCTGAGGCATGTGGGTAAGATCTGTAAAGATGAGGTTTTACTACATACATCCATCCCAATTAGAATGTCTAGGCCAGGTAAATGGCTTCCAAGTAATTTAGTCCATACTATACAATGAGGAAAGAATCGAATCCTTATCTTTCTCTTGGTGATAAACCCAATCTTAAATGAATTGCCATCAACATCAATGAAATATTCGTCATGAGAAGTCTATGCTTCAAGAGGTAAAATAGTATGCTTCATGATAGTTCTATTGGATCTGATATCTATAAACCCAATAGCCTTTATAGGTTTATCTATTTATCCTGTTAAAGAAGTTAGATCTGGACATATGAATGAGAAACATGAACTGGTTTACGATCTAAGCATGTCTGCTGTAAAATGTACAGAGAATCATCCTTAGAAAGACTGAATAGTCAGAAGAGTTGTCATAAGAGGAAGTAACATGAACAACAAACTTTGTATCTTCGTTTTCACTTGTCTGTTTCTCAATAAGATCTTCAAGGTTATCAGAGGAATGAACAGGAACAATTGACTTAATTGACTCTAATAACCTAATAACTTTTCTGGATTTGTTAAGACACTGTCTTGAAAAATGTCCTGGCGTGTCACAAATAAAGCATCAATCCACCTTTTAAGATAGAGGAGGTTCTCTTTTAAAGAAATGAATAATCTCTTTTTCTTCTTGCGTCGATGATATCCTTGTATTCTGGTTCTTATACTGCTGATAGGAAAATTTCCTATGATGATGTTTTTTCTTATACTACAATCACAATTTTTCTTTTCCTTGCATTTGATTTTCATAAACGGCTTCTTGCAAACTTTTTGAAAGATAGGATTGCCTTTGATCATATTATTGAAAAAAGCTTGTTGATCGCAAAGTTTATCAAGAGAGGATAAAGCAAGCTGATAAATTTCTCCAAGAGCAATATCACTCATATTTCTTCGTAAGGTTGCAATGTTCGTTTGCAGTTCTGGTTGCAATTCATTTTGAAAGGATGAGATGAATGTGTAAAGGAGATTCACATCATTTGATCCGTTGAGAAGATAATATCTTTCTGTCATATGTTGAAAATGCTTATGAAGATCACATATATCAAGTGAACAACATTTCATGTCAAAATATTATTGACGAACTTGCTTGTCAATGAGTTGGAAGTCACCTATGAATTCTTTATGGATAATACCAAGAAAAATACTTACAGAAGTGACTTGGAATTACCGTAAGCATTTGTAGTCGTCAAGACTTTGCCACCATTCTCGTAGAGTACCAGTGAAGCGAGAAGTGAACTCAAACAAAATATCCAGTAAAGCAGTATTAGGTAGTCATTTGCAAAACTAGCCATGTTTCAAATTCATAAAGACGTTCTCTCCATTTTTTAAGAGGAAGGTCATCAAATGTGAACTAGGGACCTGAAGTAGGTTTGGTTGGTTGTACTAGAATTTCTGGTTGTGATGTTCTAAATGGTTCAGGGTCTATAAAACCTGTAGAGCCAACATTACTAATATCTGGATTGACTTCAGTATGTTAAGGCATTGTCACCATGACCTGAGCGAGATCAGTTAAATAAGCCAATTGTTTAGAGGAATCTGCAGATGATTCAAAAAATTACAAAAGATTGCTCAGATTGTTCAGAGGATGCAAGAGTAACGGTTTGCTCAGAATACTCAGAGGGTCAGGTTAAGTTCTATTATAGGTGTTGGAACCTCTGGGGCCTCAATAGGTGCAAGAATTGCTATGAACTCAAGTGTTTTATCTTTGGTTGAAGAGGATGTAGGTTGAGCTTGTGGTGGAGATGTAAGTGGTGTTTTAATCTGCAGTGGTTTATTCCATGAATCAACAGGTTTGGTATGTGAAGTAGATGGAACTGATGGATCCTTAGATTTTTTAAGTAAGTCTTAGGTTTTGCAGATTTTTTAGCCTTGAGCTTGTCAGAAATAGGATAAATGTGTTGTTTGATCAAAGGATAATTCATCTTGAGTACTTTTTTATAATCAACAGTGTCTGGATAAGTAGGGTAAGAAAAAGAAGCATACATGGGCTGAGCAACTGGATAACTAGGAAGATAAGCTCTAAAACAGTTTTAGACTGTTCAGTTTGCATGTCATCTTCCATACGTCGAAGAACTTCTTTTATCCGCCTAAGTTCTTGCTCCTTGACTGGAAAGTCTGGTCCGAAAGACTATGTTGCAATATAGTGGTGAAGATCTGCATCAACTCGTCTCATCTAATCTTTGTAAGAATTATACAGCTTTTGGATTTGAGAAGAAACACAATCCACTCGTTGATGAGTAGCATGATTCTGGTGACTTATTCCATCCAGCTTAGAATCAATCCTTAGTAGAATATTGTTCTGTGCTACTGTATTATTGGTATGCTAGTTGAGAACTTCATTAGTAGGATTAGAAACAGTATTTCCTTAAGGAGTTATTCCTATGAATCAAACCCAAGGGCAAGACATAACTCAACTGGTTTATCAGTGCTATATTGTAAAGGAGGAAAGTCTTCCTAATTTGGTTGAATCATCATACAAGGTATGGGAGCAAGACTGACAACAGGAATAGAAGGAATTATTGGTTATGGTTTGGAGACTAACTTTGGATAATCTCTGCCAGTAAGTTTAAGCATCTCACAAAGAGATTTAGATCTGAGCCTTTATGTGTTGAGACCAATAAATTTGCTAGAATCATCTTGATCATCCTGATGAGGACGATACTGTTGAGAACGAAAACAACGAGTCTTTGACTTCTTGTTTCATCATCGCCGTTGATTGTACAACGCATCATCATCATTACTATCTGAGTCAAGGTTTAGATAGACTTCACAATTTGGCTCACACATAGAGTGATTTGCATCCCATATGAAATGTCCACGATGATGACTTATGTAGACAACGTCTCCATTAGATTTGACATACCAAATCGGAGGATCTTTGCCTTCTATGTGAGGCATAATAGGTTATTGCATCAAAAATAAGCTAGAAGTGTTTGAAGTACCTAGTTGATCATCAGTAGGCCTGGTGTAAATAGATTTCACCGATCCATCTTAAAGAGTCTGAAGAATTGGAGGAGTGGTCGTATGAAATGAGTGTCTGTGATGAGTATGGAACACCTTTGGTAGTTTGTGATCCATTATTTTGGCATCAATTTTTTCAACTCTTTCTGAGGCAATTACGTCAAGATCTAGATGATGGTGGTTTGATCATTGGATCAATCAACAACAACGTAAAGTGCATCCAAAGTAGAGTTGCGAAAGTTCAAATCTATAGCATGATTCATAAGGTAATAGATTATCTGATGATGTAGCGTAGCGATAATTACTATAAGGTCTTGATATGCCTTAGTGATCTAGATTTGGACCTAGAGTCTTTCAGATGATGATGGATCATCTAGCCTAATGTTGAAATCAAGTGCTATGGTGATGATGACAATTCCATTGTTGAGAGTTATAAGCAAAGTATCAATTAGAGCATCAAGATGATTCCAGTAAATCTATTGGTCTCAACACAGAAAGGTTCAGACTAAATCTCTTCGTGAGATGCTTAAACCTACTGGCAGAGATTATCCATAGTTAATCTCCAAACTGTTCAGGATAAGGGTGATAATAGGTTGGATTAGGTCCGTTCAAGCCTGAGTCCAGCCCGACAGTTCCTAATCAAGCTCGAGCAGCTCGAAGCCCTACTCAACCTAATTATTTTTAATTTTGTAATTTAAAAAAATTTATAATTATTGAGTCTTAGGTTGGGTCAGATTTGAGTAGCCCGAGTCTAACTCTATTACTAATAAAGAGTTTTTAGGGGCTTGAGAAAAAATTGGAAGTAATCTAAATAAATTCACATGTAATCTAAAAATCATATCCCGACCTAAAATCCTAAAGTAATAAATTTATAACTCGCTTCATTCTTATATTTATTTTTGTATTACTTCAATTGTGAATTTTAATTAAGACTTAGAGATTTATACCAAGGTGAAGATGTGTTTTGGGCAGAAGTGAACTTCATTGGAACAATCAATCACATGAAGTGGTCGTCTGGGCATTCTGTTTAAAGAACAAAGACTTGTTTTGTAAAGAGCTGACAAGCTCTTTTTTAGTTGTTTGACTTATTTCAGCTTATTGACTTTATGAAAAAACTATTAAAGTCAATGGTTATTCATTGTGGGTTGACTAAGTCAACCCAACCAGCTCATTTTAGATAAGCCCCCGTAGAGGAGCGTTTTAAGATAATCACTTGAAATATTTTTTTTATTACAAAGGAAAAGACACAAAATAAAACTAAACTAGCCGCTAGCTCTGGGGTACTGAACACCCTGCTGATCCTAAAAGAGGAGCTCCATAAGGGACATAGGAGGGTCTGGGAGATAACACATCCCTGGTCCGGTGCAAACAGCTAGGGCTACCAAGAAATCTGAACATTGGTTCCCTTCCTGTGGCACGTGCTGGATCTGAACTTCCCAGTCTCGTCTGAGTAAATCCCTGGTACCTGTCAACAAAGGAAAATTCTTAGTAAAATTAGATCGGGACGAAGAAAGAATATTAATCACCTCTAGAGAATCGGTTTCGACGATGACACATCGATATCCCAAATCCCAAGCCAGAGAGAGCCCGAAATGGAGGCTCCAGAGTTCAGCAGTTTGTGGAGATGCACGACCAATATGTTGGGTAAATCCACCGCACCAGCGGCCGGTGCAGTCACGAATAAGACCCCTTGTGGTAGCAATGGATGAGACGGGCTGATAAGCTCCATCTGTGTTGAGTTTAACCCAGGGGTCTAGAGGTTTGGACCAACTGACAAGGTGGCCTGTAGGGAGCGCTGGATCCAGAAATACACAGTTCTCCACGACGCAGGCTCGGGCTATCCACTCAATGTAAGTCAAAACAGGTCTCGACCCATTCTCTAGCCATGCGAAATCGGCATCAAAGAGGCTCTTGTTTCTCCAGGTTCAAAGCATTCAGCAGGCCACTCCAAAGACAGTAGGCCATAGGCCGTGAATGCTATGAGGCGGAACCAGAAGGTTAGATGTAACCTAATCAGTCACGTGGGAGTGAAAGAACTCTGTATCACCCGGACGCCCAGGGAGCTGTCTCCAGAGGGCTAGGGTGCACGGACAATCACGGATGATGTGGAGAGTGGACTCTTCCTGGCCACAGAAAGAGCAACTGCTGTCCGTAGCGAGGTGGCGGGCCACGCGTTGTTGGTTGGTCAAGAGTTTTTGGTTGCTCAGGAGCCACAGGAAAGTTCGGATCCTTTGAGGCCCCGCCCATTTCCATATTAGCGTCCACAGTCGAGCATGGGTATCTGTGGTGCGGCCTTCAATAACATCATAGGCAGATGCGACCGAGAATCGGCCATGAGTAACTGGACCCCACCGCATGGTATCCTCCACCAAGCTATCGGGGTGCAAACAAGGATCTGCTAGATCCATGCAAACCGAGGAAGGGAGGAAGTGGTGAAACAGATGCCAATTCTAGGACCCATCTGCATTTGTCATATCAGCGACAGTCGCAAACAGGGAGGCATTGGGAATCGGATTGGAGGCCACCCGGTATAGGGGGGCCCACTCCTTGACCCAATCATCCAACCAGAAGTAGATGCGGGTCCCCGCACCCGGTCGCCAACGGAATCCTTGCCGGACGTAATGCCAAGTGGCGGAGAGCCCCCTCCAGAAGCTCGAGGCATTGTGCCTTTGGAGTGTAAGGGGCGAAGGTTTGGGGGGAGGCGATATTTAGCACTCACAACTCGAACCCATAAGGTGGAAGGTTGGGAAATCAGGGTCCAACCCAGTTTAGTCAGCAAGGCATCATTAGTCGAGCGAATACGCTTCAGGCCTAAGCCACCCGCCATTTTAGGTTGACAAACTGTCTCCCAGTTGACAAGGTGCATCGGTCGTCGAGCTCCCACAGGGCCCCAGATGAAATTGCGCATGATTTGCTCCAGGTCATCACAAAGGCTCCTAGGTAGCCGCACAGTTTGCATGGATAGATTGGGAGGGCCGCCAGAACCAATTGGGTTAAGGTAACCCAACCCGCTAGAGACAAGTGGCTAGCACGCCAACCAGTGAGCCTCCGTTGGGCAGCGTCCAGAATATGTCAATAGTGTGACGCATGGTACGCTCATGCAACAACGGGTCGCCGAGGTATTTCCCCAAATTTGTCGTACTCTGAATACCCAAGGAATGTCGAATACGGTGAGCTACACTCGAAGGGACATTCTTGGAGAAAAAAATCCTAGTTTTTGTCAAATTAACCGCCTGCCCAGATGCCTGACAAAAAGCTTCCAGAGTTCGAACAATAAGGTCAGCTTGGGGAACCGTAGCTTCATCAAAAAGAACCAGGTCATTGGCAAAGAAAAGGTGGGACAGGAGAGGGCTCGAGGGACTGAGGAACAGGGGCCGCCAAAGACCCTGGCTCATAGAGTGAGAAATAATCTGGCTCAGACGTTCCATACACAAAACAAATAAATAAGGAGATATTGGGTCGCTCTGTCTGATGCCGCGCGAAGGCGTAAAAGGATCCAAAAGGGTTCCTTGCCAGTTCACTTGCATAGTCACAGTGGTAACACATTAAAGGATGACCCAAATGAGATTCTCAGGCAGACCTATAGCCTCTAAGGTACTTTGGATGAACTCCTACGTAAGCCGATCATAGGCTTTTTCCAGGTCAACTTTGATGGCAAAGTAGCCTTTCCTCCCTTTCTTGCAGCGCATCGAA
>JANIPM010000204.1:827287-848751 GCA_027478405.1 Erythroxylum cassinoides
GCAGAGTTGAGAGAGAAGGAATGGTTAAATTGTCTAATGTATTTTTTAGATTAAATTCCTAAGTGTCACTATTTTCCTAAATTAGGAAAGTTTTTACTTTCCTAACTACTCAAAAAAACAAACCAAACATAATAATTTAAATTTTAGTAAAAAGATTACTTTCTCAGGCAACAATCCGTGTCAACCAAACAGGGATAGGTCTTGTTAACAACATTCCCAATTTTCCTAACAGTTGTTGCTAGAGTCAACATGTTGACCCAATCCATCTGACAATGCTCTAAATACTAGGAGGTGAAGTCATCCACTCAACTGTCTAGACTCTCCTCACTGTTTGCGTTGAATTTGTCAATAGTTATCTGTTCTACATTTGCAAAATGAGTCGAAGATATTTTAACAGCTACAATTAAAGTTATCTTATCATGTTCTAAAGGAGTTTTCATCTAAGAACAATCCACTTGACAATTTCCCTAGGGTTGGGAACTATTTGCAATAACATTTTCAGTCCTTAAACCAACTAATTACTTACCATTGTCTACAACCTGGGCCATTTTTCAGCAGGAACCCATAGGTTGACTACACCACTATTAATAACATCCACAACACCATTAAGCACATATAAAGCGACATCATAATTATTTTCATCATCTGCACGACTATCTTTAACAGCCTTAACAGGGGTTGTATCAGGAGTTCCAGAAAAGGCATTAGTATGCCATCCTTCATGACATTATGGAAATGTCTTAACTCTCCCCTCTTGTACTGGATCTACAGGTAAGATTTGTAAGTTTCGACCAAGGGTTTCGAATTAGGTGGAAGGGATTTCTCATTCTACGAGGAAGGAAGGGTTGGTTCGTGCTTATCAATCTTTTCACTAGTGGCTGTGATTGGAGTAGTTGTAGCTTTTTTCCTTTCGACCCCAGTTAATAGTGTTGGGTATTTTTTAGAAGTCAATAGAGGGAGGTCGGAAGCCTCCTGCTCCTCCATTACCTAGGCTTTAGAAGGCCTACACCATGTTGAATGTTGGAGTTATGTAAATATAGTTCTCTGGAAAGCAAGTGTATTTACTTATAACTTAATTTTCTTCCAGCTACTTTTGTAATGAAAATATTTATTATTAATAAAACAAAAGTTTGGTTTTATTTGTATGAGCATTATATAACTAGTCATAAGGTACCAAGATTCTTTTATAAGTAATATACATATACATGGAGATGTATGAGAAATATGTATATTATGAGAATCTAAATTAGTTGATTTACAGTTGACTAATCAAGTTGTCGCTTGATTAAGGTTTAGATTGTAGTGTAGTGATTTATCTCTTTTTAAGTAAAGGAGTTGACTTCAAGGGAATGATGGGTTTTATATCATAATAATAGTTGACTATCGACAATGGTACTATTAAATGAATCTGGAATCACGTATGTTTTTAAAGATTAAAGTAGGCGGTTTCATTAATCTTAAAACATACACTTAAGCATTTGTTTATTATAAACCACAATCTTGATGAGTTGTGAATTCATATGTGTTTCATTATAATTCTTAATATGATTAAAATAGATTTTTACAGAGTATCAATCCAGTGTCTATATGTTGGAATTATTAATTGAAATATATATCAGGGAATATTAACTCAAATAAAGAGTTTATAGTGATATCATCACTTCTAGATGTTTTACAAAGATTGGTGATTAAATTGTCGCCAGTGGTTTGATGGACTAGCTACCCATTAAGTCTTAACACCAAGACGAGATCTTGTGTATTAATCACCATATAGAGTAAAGCGGGAGATCTATAAGGAAAAACCAATTAAGGGCAAAATGGTAATTTTACCTTTATTACGCGGATGATTATAATATGATTCCTAATAGAGTTTCAATTAGACATCTTATTTGAACCATATGTTCTCATAATATTTAGTCATTCAAGAGTTCAACTAATTGTCTTTAGTGAAATAACATTTGGTTAATAAGCTGGAATTAATTCTAATGAGATTAAATTAATTATGGGTTTATTGGAGCTTGAATTATATAAGTCCAATTAGATTCTCCACTTAGCTTCTAAGAAAGGTTATCAAGCAAAGTAAGAAAAATAAATAGAGGTTACCGTAAATAAGAAAGAAGAAATGACCGAATTAGATTTAGAATAACGATATCGAAACAATTTAATTAAGAGTTAATTTAATTAGGTTTTAAACCAATGATTAAATGTTGGGCTTACTCTCATTAAATGTTAATTAGAAGCCCAAAGTGAACGTTTAATATTGGGATAGAT
The DNA here is from genome assembly GCA_027478405.1 of Erythroxylum cassinoides. Classification (NCBI taxonomy): domain Eukaryota; kingdom Viridiplantae; phylum Streptophyta; class Magnoliopsida; order Malpighiales; family Erythroxylaceae; genus Erythroxylum; species Erythroxylum cassinoides. The sequence continues at coordinate 829,559 of JANIPM010000204.1, forward strand.
TTTGGTTTGATTTAATTAATTAGATTAATTAAATTAAAATTTGTTTATAAAGACAAAAAAAGAGGAGAAGAAGAAGAAGAAGGGAAAAAACTGAAACTATATGATGTAGTTTTCGATTTTATGTAGCTAAATTTTATGGCTACACTTGTAGCATTTAATTGCAAAACATAAGGTGAGTTTTTATCATGCTTTATCATCATTAAATGGTTTAATGGTGTCTTCATTATATGGTTCAATCATCTTATCATAAAATGATTTAATGGTTGTCATTTAATGTTGGCATGTAGAAAAACTTATAAACCTTTTACCATTCTTTTGATTAAAGAAGGAAGTAATGGATTTGATGTTCTCTCTCCCTTCATTCATCTTGCAACCAGAAATGAGAGTGTCATTTTGTTGGTTTTTGTCTTTTTTTATAGCCATATCAAACAAATGTGAATGTCACATTTATGGCTCTCTCTTTCATTTTGTGAAAAAGACAGAAGTGGTATTTTTTGGTTGGTTTTCCTTTCTCCTTTTCTTTGATGATCGAAATTAGCAAAGAGAGTGACTCTTAGTTTTGGTTCTTTCAACTAAGGTAAACTTTTACAATATGTCTTATCCTTTTCCACCAAAGGATCTTGCTAACCAAGTTGTCTAAGGGAACAAGTGATAGATCATATTGACTGAGGATACAATAGCAAAGAGAGGATACAATAACAAGGAGAGGATACCATAGCGAGCAGTCAAAGCTGTAGTTAAGGAGTCGGTAAAATTTCTATCATCTTTTATGTAATTTATTCTAATACCATATCATGTTTGGGATAAACATGTTGATTTGGTTATTATGCTTCCGTTGCATTTTAATTTCGGAAAAGGTTTTTGAAATTTACTGTTTTAGCCAAATCCAATATGCTTTTGTTTTCCATCCAGTTCTCTCTCCCTTCATTCATCTTGCAATCGAAAATGAGAGTATCATTTTGTTGGTTTTGTCTTTTTATATAGCCATATTAAACAAATGTGAATGTCACATTTATGGCTCTCTCTTTCACTTTGTGAAAAAGAAAGAAGTGGTGTTTTTTTGGTTGTTTTTCCTCTCTCCTTTTCTTTGATGACCGAAATTAGCAAAGAAAGTGTCTCTTAATTTTGGTTCTTTCAACTAAGGTAAACTTCTACAATATTTCTTCTCCTTTTCTACCAAAGGATCTTGCTAACCAAGTTGTCTAAGGGAACAAGTAATAGATCGGATTAGCTGAGGATAAAATAGTAAGGAGAGGATACAATAACAAGGAGAGGATACCATAAGGAGGAGTCAAAGCTGTAGCTAAGGAGTCGGTAAAATTTCTATCATCTTTCATGTTATTTATTTTTCTAATACTGTATCATGTTTGGATTAAACATGTTGATTTGGTCATTATGCTCCATTGCATTTTAATTTCAGAAAAAGTTTTTGAAATTTACTGTTTTAGCCAAATCTAGTATACTTTTGTTTTTCATCCAACAATATCTCAAGATCTTAAAGAGAATAATAGCGTCAAGAAGCGATAATGGTTTGGTCTATAAAAGGCCCTCTAGTGCCATTACTTAATCCCCACTCTTTTAGGTCTCTTCACTGGTGTATCATTTCTATCGGCTTCTTCTATCCCTCTTCTCATCACCGATGTAGCACCCCACTCCCACAAGACCCGAACCCGACATTGATGGGTGATATCTGAGTCTGTACCCTGCGAGGGTAGCGTGCTAGAACACTCAACCACTCGAAACTCTTTATAATTTTTTTTAAAAATACAAACATAAAGTGCAAAAATCGATAACCAAATCGGGCCCATTACAAATACAAAACACTCTAGACATAATGTCTTTACATTTCAAAAACCATTTTCATATACATTGCACAACACTTAAGACTACACTTATCAATACAACATATCGAGCTACATATGCAGGCGAAAACTGATCCCGACTTGAAACTCTTACGTGGAGCCTTTCTAGAGACCTTTAGAAAACTTGAAAAGCCACATTGCAATTTTGATGAGTTTTGCAAACTCGATGAGTGAACCATCATTGATGATTTCACCGGATCACCAACACACATCACATATTGCACAAATATTCATTCTAAACACACTTTTATTATTCGAATACTCATATAACATAGCATATCATATAGTCATTCAATACAGATCATTCATGAATTTCATTCTTATAATGTTATATGCTTGAGACTCACATTCGTTCTTATTATTGTGACTGAGTGCCTATCACATACTTATACAAATACTGGCCTATAGGCTCAGTTAGAACAGAATCATGGAGCATAGCTCTACATGTAGAATTAGAAATAATAAAGCAAAGCTCTACGTAGAAGCGCTTCAAACTGGCTACTCAAGTCACAATGCCTTTATCTGAGCATGCATTTTTATGAAATGCACCAATTACAGAATATGTCATGTATAACAGTCTCATATGTTGCATAGTCAAAAATCTCATAGTCATCGGACCTAAATCCGGCATTCAACTTTCATTGAGAATTCAAATGTCATACAGAGTTTCAAAGCAAACAGAACACTTCCAATACATATATCCATATATCAAACTCTTCGGACTTTAAGTTCAGAATTCAAATCAAATCACAAACAATTCATAATTGGAAGCTAAACAAATCAAATAAATTCAAAACAAATCAATCCTAGGAAATCATCTAGGTTGACTCACAGTATGCTCCAAAATGCTATTGCCTGGATGGACTGGCATTGTCTGACTGGGGTCTGATGTGCTCCTCTATATCATACAAAATACATTTACACATATTACACTTTTGCATAGTCATAAGTGTTTAATAATGCACATGAATAAAATGAAATATATACAGTGCATGTTCATGACAAATCTGGGGTACTTTATTACGATCCTTATTAGCAAATCATTCAGATATCAAATCTCTCATTAATACCATGTGTAATTATAATTTGGACCATAATAAGTCAATATCAAAACCATTTCATAACTTCATTGACCACTTTAGATTTTCTTTCAAGCCACACTTTTGGGTCTACTGTTCATATCCAATTAAAAAGTTAAACTGATGTAATTTGGTCATACTCTCTTCTATAAAAGTGTTCCTCTATGTCTTATCTTTCCATTGACACCAAAATCACTCAATTTGTTTGGAAATTTGGAAGATATAGCTAAAACATTATCAGGTTGTTCATATTCAAAAATAGTGTACTATGCACAACTTCCATCCAAAAATTAAACATCTTAGAGAAAGAATAAAAATTTTACTTGTTAAGAAAATTTATAGGCCTATATCTCTAGTTTACTCCAAATTAAAATTCATCTCATTTGGAATTCTACAGATTAAGATATCATCAAAATACTGAGGGGTGTTCATTAAAACAACACCAGTTCATACTCTTCCAACAGATACTCTCACTTTCGATCAATAAATATTTTTCAATTAAATTCAGAATCCTAAAAATTTTTGTGGAGAGGTAGAAAAATGTCTTAAGCATCCAATGCTTCAAAAATCATGTTATTTGAAGGTCGTACGAAGAAGTTATAGCCAAAAATCTATCAGATGTTTGATGAAAACTTTGTGTGTTGGGAGGAAATCCGAAGAAGGTAATGAAGAAGGAAGAACTTAGACATATAGCTAAACCTTTATCAACTCTTAGATAAATTTCACTCTCACATCACTACTTACTTTTAACAAAGTTTCTTAAGTCACTTATTAAGTGACACTTGTCACTTACCTAAGGCTTAACTCTAACTAAGCTGCTTTTGAAACTAACTCCATTAATCTTATCTTGACAATCTAACCATCTCCAATCATCATTAATTCTTATTCCTATTTTTCATAAATTTCCATAATTCTCTATAATTTTTGAAATAAATTCTAAATTCACCAAAATTAACAAATATAATAATAATTCCATTAATCAATAAAAATTCCAATATAAATAAATTCCAAATTCATAAATCTCCCAAAAATGACAACTAAGTCCAAATATGCCTTCACAATCTAACTATCTCCAATCATCATTAATTCCTATTCCCATTTTTCATAAATTTCCATAATTTCTATAATTTTTTAAATAAATTCTAAATTTACCAAAATTAACAAATATAATAATAATTCTACTAATCAATAAAAATTCCAATATAAATAAATTCCAAATTCATAAATCTCCCAAAAATCACAACTAAGTCCAAATATGCCCGGAATTATTCATGAATGCATTTACAATTATTTTCATGTACACAAATGCACTATTCATGTATATGTATATGTCATTTTATGCATAAGCATGAAAATGTAAATTCTAAGCTCTCATTGAACACTCTTATTTACTATCCTAACCTCTCGCAGATAACGGGATGTTACAATTCGCATAAGGGAACGTGAAGAAGACCCGCCTCCCCACCCGACTTCCCCACCTCCTGTGAGAAACAGTTACCACACAGTGGCACCGGCCACTTGGACTCCAACGCAAACACATCATAATGGCCTACCAAAGACCTTGTTGAAATCGGAGAGGGGGATATTAATTTGGTACATGGTGAATTCGGATTAGGAATCGAACTATCCAATTCCTTCAAGAACAGATTAGATAAACAGTGGGAACACGCGATAGTAGTTAAACTTCTAGACTGAAGAATTGGATTTAATGTGCTTAAGAACTGACTGTCATCCTTGTGGAACCTAGCTGGTCCGATGAAAATCGTAGATATTGAAAACGATTTTTTCTTTATCAACTTCCTGCAATTAGATGATTACATACACGCCCTCACTCAGGGGCCACGGATACTCTTCGGACACGCCTTATCAATACAGCCATGGAACCCGACATTCTGCCCCTCCTCCGACAATATTTCCCACGTTGTCGCATGGGTGAGATTCTTAGAATTGTCAATCGCCCGCTACCATCCCTCAATTTTAACTGCGCTAGGTAATTTACTTGGGCACGTTGTTAAGATTGACATAACCACCCAACAAACTCAGAGGGGAAAATACACCTGCGTGGCGGTGGACATCGATATCGACATCACCAAGCCATTACGCCCCATCGTTGAACTCGGCGACGAACAAATTAAGGTTGTGTATGAGGGCTTGCCACAAATCTTTCTTTCTTATGGATAGGTTGGACATGACGCTATGCACTGCCCCTCCCGACCCACGCCATCTCCGACCACAACCAACATCATGGGTGACAAACCATCAAAACTCCCACCGAACCAACAATTCGATACACCAGCAACAGAACTGTGAGTAGAGGTGTATGGTCCTTGGGTTCAAATCCAACGCTGTAGTCGACGAACAAACCAGACGACAATGATAACACGAAGTGACAAAGGAAAACTCACCAACTTAGACGATGTGTGAGGTTCGAGGTTTCAGCTACTGTCAGATAACGGTTGCATTGACGTCACTACATTAGCTCCACGGACTTGCACCTCCAGCCTTAACAAAGCATCTAGATCCCGAAATGAGATGGGCTCCTGTCCCCTGCCAACTAACCAACAGATGAAAGGGTCGGGACGTAGGCTGACTGGCGCGCCTGCAAGTGGACCTGTGGGCCAGACTTCCAAGACTTCTCTATCCACCAATCAAGGCGTAAACTCAAAGACTCCCCTGGCCCATGACCCCTAAAATGCCCGCTCCAACGCTCAAAGGAAGGAGGTTGGTACTCCGCAACCCAAAAACCACCAGCACATAGCCATTTCCGTTCCTTCACACCATGAATTAGTAATACAAGATCCTTCACTAGCTTCAACCATGCAAGAGAATTTAGATTGTGGAGCTTTGGAGGACGATATGCATACAAACGACACACCTCCTCCACAATTGAACAATCAACATCTACTGCCTCCAACTAAACCATCAAATCTTAAGAACGACGTAATTTCGGCTAACAAAGATACGGTGATATTAGATTCCTAGATGGATGAGTTGTAGCAACATCCCCTGAGTAACACTGAAGTTGGGCAAATAGATGCCTCCACAATCTCTACAGACCATTAGAGTTCCCTCCACCCCCAATCGAACCCTTTATTATGTCTATCTTTATCTGGAATTGTCAAGGGGCTGGAGGCAAGAAGTTCAAACCGATTCTTAAGAATTATGTCAGGATTCACAAACCCATATTAGTAGTATTGATCGAGACTACAATAAGTGGGGTTCGAGCTCAAAATATAATCAAATCCTTACCTTTCCCCAATTCGTATCGGGTGGAAGCAAATGGATTTTCTGGAGGCAACTAGCTGCTATGGATCTTAGAAATCGCGGTTAAAATCCTGCTAGCTCATCGTCAATTTATTCATATGAATATTCAGTTGGCGAATACTTTATTTGATTTCACGGCCATTTACGGGAGCCCCACCTATTCTCTTCAACAAATTTTATGGAAATATTTGCAAAAAATAGCTAGCGTTACCTCACAACCATGGCTCATAGGTAGAGACTTCAATGCAAAATTAGAACGAAATGACAAACGAGGAGGGGCTACAATTAACCCCCATTTCGAGATTGTGTCCAATGCTGCCAACTTTATGATCTTGGATTCACCGGGCCTAGGTTTACTTGGCGTCGAGGCCCGACTCTCACTAGATTAGACCGAATTTTTTGTTCCACTTCTTGGCTTACGTACTTCCCAAACACGACGGTCACACATCTTCCCTTTCTCAAGTCTGATCATCGACCACTTCTTGTAAAGATCCAACAAATGCATCAAAGGCCTTCGACGCCTCAGCTTTTTCGATTTCAATCTGCCTGGCGGACACACAAAGGCTTTGCTCAAACCGTTCAAGACCTTTGGAACCTCAATACTCCAACTCTTTGCGGAGCAATTAGGAATCTGGCTACAAACTTGCAGCATCGGAATCATTCAACTTTTGCGAACATTTTTCATCGCAAGAAGAGACTCATGGCACGTCTAGAAGGCATTCAAAAGTTATTGGAAGAAGAGAATTCTGAATCACTTCGAGGGTTGGAAACCTATCTTTGTACTAAGCTAGAACAAGTTCTATGTCAAGAGGAGATGTATTGGCATCAACAATCAAGATGTCTGTGGCTTGCGCAGGGAGATAAGAATACGAAGTAATATCATATAGTGGCCACAGCCAAATGACGAAAACTACATATCGCCTCATTAACAGACGAAAACAGAAGGATTGGGTCAGACACAACTAACATCAGACAGACAATCAAGACCTTCCTTGAAAAGCTATATTCGGCAGATTTTTCAGTACCTACGTGACTATCGCTCAAAGGTTACTTCCCGTCACTCTCTATCAGAGCTACTCAGGACTTGGCAGGTCCTCTCCTTCCCATAGAGGTTCAAACGGCCTTCTTTGATATGACTCCTAATAAAGCTCTAGGATATGATGGCGTTAATAATTTATTCTTCCAATCCTAATGGGACACTTTAGGAACTTCTCTGATCCGATTTTTCCAGCAAGTTTTTCTTCAGGAGGTATGGGAGTCAGAGCTAAACTGTACTATCATGATTCTTATACCCAAGATTCCCTCCCTGAAGTCAATTACACAATTCAGACCTATTGCTCTGTGCTCAGTAGTTTATAAAGCCATCACTAAGATCATCGTTAACCGACTGAAACCTCATCTAGATATGCTTGTAGCCCCTAACCAATCCAGTTTTGTTCTAGGGCGGTTGATTATTAATAACTTCATTCTTGCCCAAGAAATTATTCATATCATGAAAAGAAAATCAGGAAAAAAGGGTTTACTGGCTATTAAGGTAGATCTAAAAAAAGCATACGATCGCCTTTCTTGGGATTTGATTAACGATACTCTTATCGAGGTTGGACTTCCTGGATTGTTGATTTTACTCATTATGAAGTGTATTTCCTCGACATCTATGCAAGTGAATTAGGGAGGGGCACTTAGCGATACCTTTACTCCTACTTGAGGTATCCGACAGGGTGACCCGTTATGTCCTTATCTTTTCGTCCTGTGTATGAAAAGATTGGAGCACCTTATCAACCACTCTATTGCTCAAGGAAGATGGAAGTCTATTAGACTTAGTAGACGAGGTCCCCTTTATCTCACATGTTTTTTGCAGATGACCTCATCCTATTTTTAGAAGCCTCTGTCGAACAAGCACACATGGTTCGGAAATATTTGACTTTGTTTTGTACAGCTTCAGGACAACGGGTTAGCCAAGGCAAATCTCGCTGCTACTATTCCAAGAATGTTCACCAATCCCTTACGCGAAGACTAAGCAGAGAGCTAGGCTTTAAATAAACAGCAGACTTAGGTTACTATCTAGGAGTCCCTTTGATACATGAAAAAGTCCACAAAAGAACATATCAGCATATCATTGATAAGGTTCAACAATGACTCTTGGGCTAGTCTGAAAACCTTTTATCGTTGGCAGGTCGTGCCACGCTAACTCAAGCCGTTATATCTGCGCTCCCGATCTATACAATGCACACGGTTCAACTTCCTCGACGTCTTTGCGATGAGTTGGAAATATTAATGCGCAACTTCTTATGGGGCTCCTCTCAAGGCAAAAGAAAGATGCACCTAGTTCACTGGGACAAAGTTTGTCAACCTAAAGAGAGGGGTGGACTCGGCATTATCTATACAATGCAGACGGTTCAACTTCCCAGACGTCTTTGCGATGACTTGGAAATATTAATACGCAACTTCTTGTGGGGCTCCTTTCAAGGCAAAAGAAAGATGCACCTAGTTCACTGGGACAAAGTTTGTCAACCTAAAGAGAGGGGTGGACTCGGCATTTGTAATATCCGAGAAACCAACGATGCCTTACTAACAAAACTTAGATGGGCGTTGATTTCAAAGCCAAACATGCTATGGGTGCGAGTTCTTGCTGCTAAATACAATTTTGATGCCGACAATCTACCAACTGCCCTTAAAGCAAATGGTGGCTTGATGATCTGGAGAAGCATTAAATCTATTTGGCCTAATGTGCTTAAAGGCATGAAATGGGTAATCTGTAATGGCTCCGAGGCCCGCTTCTGGCTAGATCCTTGGGTGGAGGATGTAGGCCCACTGATATCACAAGCTCTGAACCTTGTACCTCAGGCAGCCCTCGAACTGTGAGTTCAACACTTTGTGGATACCATAGGTAATTGGCTTTGGGATGAATTTCAATTTTTACTCCCTCACTTTTTTTGTTTGATCATTGCAGGTATTTTATCGACCAAGCCTCACTTCGGGCTTGAAAAAAGGATCTAGGGAAAGTCTGACTCTAGACAATTCACTACCGCGTTAGCATATTAGATGCTTATGAAACATACCACCCATGATTCTAGTGGATTTTGGAAGCTCCTTTGGTACTAGAATAGCCCTCAATGTATCAGATCTTTTCTTTGGCTCCTAACACAGGATCGGTTACTCTTTAATCAACAACGTCTTCGCTGATGCCTGACTACGACTGTTGAGTGCTATCATTGCCAAGTTGAAGAGTCCTCTCTTCATATGATGCGGGATTGCCCCAAAGCGAGAAGTTTGTGGCTTCAATTCTCTCTGCCAGTCATCTCTTTAGAATTTTTTAATCTAAATGCTCAAGATTGGCTTCATCACAATCTTCAACAGCACCAACTAGTTTCTGGCCTAGATTGGTCCCTTCTCTTTGGTACCACTTGCTGGTTCCTCTGATTCTGGAGGAACATGACCTTTTTTTAGGCCCAGTTTTCTTGGTCGACTTCTCCAGCTCAACTCGTTTTGGAATATGCTCACCGGATTCAACAAGTTGTGATATGGCAAAACAAAGCATTTCCTAATCGTCAACCCCGACATGAGCATCTAATTGGATAGAGCAAATATATTCCTGGTTGGGTGAAATTGAACACTGACGGGGCATGTAAAAGCTCGACCTATTTGGCCACAACAGCAGGCCTTATTCGGGATAGCTTCGGTACTTGGCTGGGAGACTTTGTTCAGAATATTGGCTAGTGTTTCTCAGTTTTCGCAGAACTCTGGGACGTCCTTTCTGGACTGAATCTAGCTTGGGACCTTGGCTATCGCAAGGTAGAATTAGAGCTCGATTCTCAGGTAGAGATGAGTATTCTTTCCAACTCCACTAAACGCACCACATCGCTAAATCTTTTGGTCATAGACATCAACGAATTATTAAATTGCAATTAAGTCATAATCCTCCGTCATACCTACCACGAAGGTAATAAGTGTGCTAACTGACTCGTCAATTTTGTTGTAAATTTTGAGTTAGGGGTTACCACTTTTGTACATGCACCCTCAGGGTGTTTCTCGATCCTCCTAAAAGATATAGCTAGGATTAGTCTCCCGCACTTAGTCATGTAATTTGCAGCGACTTTCTCCTTTTAATAAAAAAACAATATATGTGCAACTATGGACCACTCAATCCATTAGAGATCAACGTTACAATTTGGAAACAATCTCCATTGGTTATAACTTTTGCAAATTTATTCAGCAGTCAGTGATAATTTATTCTTTCTGAAGCAACATGTGGACACTTGAACGCCAAGTACACTTACTGCCAAACAACTCAACAAAAATGAGTCTTGGAATAGTAATCAGTCGTTGCAAATTGTTAACCAAGATTTTTCTATTCCAACTGTTTTGATAGCAACATGCAACTCAAACACATATAAAGCTAATCATTATCATTGAGGTATCAGGACAAATATCATAAATGCATCTATCAACCTGAACCACTAAATATATTATTCTTTCCTCTTTTGGCTAAATCCTTGAGTAGAGGATGTAGGCCCACTCATATCACAAGCTCTGACCTCTGTACCTCAGGCAGTCCTTGAACTGCGAGTTCAACACTTTGTGGATACCATAGGTAATTGGCTTTGGGATGAATTTCAATTTTTACTCTCTCACTTTATTTGTTTGATCATTACAGGTATATTACCACCTAAGCCTCATTTCGGGCTTGACAAAAAGATCTGGGGAAAGTCTGACTCTGGACAATTCACTACCGCGTTAGCATATTCTATGCTTATGGAACATACCACCCATGATTCTAGTATATTCTGGAAGCTCATTTGGTACTGGAACGACCCTCAATGTATCAGATCTTTTCTTTGGCTCCTAGCACAGGATCGGTTACTCTCTAATCTACAACGCCTTCGCCGATGCCTGACTACGATTGTTGAGTGCTATCACTGCTGAGCTGAAGAGTCCTCTCTTCATGTGATATGAGATTGCCTCAAAGCGAGAGTTTGTGGCTTCAATTCTCTCTGCTAGTTATCTCTTTAGATTTTTTTAATCTAAATGCTCAGGATTGACTTCATCACAATCTTTAACAACACCAACTAGTTTCTAGCCTAGATTGGTCCCTTCTTTTTAGTACTGCTTGCTGGTTCCTTTGATCCTGGAGGAACATGGCCCTTTTTAATGCCTAGGCTGACTTCTCTAACTCAACTCGTTTTGGAATATGCTCACCGGATTCAACAAACTGTAATCTGGTAAAACAGAATTTCCTGGTCGTCGACCCCGACAGGAGCATCTAATTGGATGGAGCAAACCTATTCCTGGTTGGGTGAAATTGAACACTGACGGGGCATGTAAAAGCTCAACCTATTCGGCCACAGTAGGAGGCCTTATTCAGGATAGCTCTGGTACTTGGCTGGAAGGCTTTGTTCAGAATATTGGCTGGTGTTCGTGTTTGTTCCTCAATTTCTGCAGAACTCTGGGGCGTCCTCTCTGAACTGAATCTGGCTTGGGGCCTTGGCTATTGCAAGGTAGAATTAGAGCTCGATTCTCAGGTAGAGATAGTATTCTTTCTAACTCCACCAAACGCACCACGTCGCTAAATCCTTTGATCATAGACATCAACGAATTATTAAATCGCAATTGAGTCATAATTATCTGTCATACCTACCACGAAGGTAATAGGTGTTCTAACTGGCTCGTCAATTTTGCTGTAAATTTTGAGTTAGGGGTTACCACTTTTGTACATGCACCCTCAGGGTGTTTCTTGATCCTCCTAAAAGATATAGCTAAGATTAGTCTCCTTCACTTAGTCATGTAATTTGCAGCGACTTTCACCTTTTAATAAAAAAACAATATATGTGCAACTATGGACCACTCAAGCCAAGTAGAGATCAACGTTACAATTTGGAAACAATCTCCATTGGTTATAACTTCTGCAAATTTATTCAGCAGTCAGTGACAGTTTATTCTGAAGCAACATGTGGACCCTTGAACGCCAAGTACACTTACTACCAAACAACTCAACAAAAATGAGTCTTGGATTAGTAATCACTCGTTGCAAATTGTTAACCAAGATTTTTCTATTCCAACTGTTTTGATAGCATCATGCAACTCAAACACATATAAAGCTAATCACTATCATTGAGGTATCAGGAAAAATATCATAAATGCATCTATCAACCTGAACCACCAAATATATTATTCTTTCCTCTGCAAGTTCCTTCAGCTGTTTATTATATAAAGTATCTAAAGGATTCCCAATAAAGCATACGAACCATTTCTAGTAGTAAACTGAAGTTCATTTTTCTCAGTAAGATGCTGGAAGGAAAAGCCATATTGCGTGAGACAGACATGCCAGAGCTAATGCAGAGCCACGTAATGGAATTAGCATATAAGGCTCTTGATCTACACGAGGTTTCTGATTGCCAATCCATTGCTCATTTCATCAAACAGGTTTCAATCTTTAAAACCCCCTTAAATTCTCTCCTCCACATGGTTTAAGTTAATAACTGAAGATTCATGTCGTGTTATAATTATTTTCCATTCCAGTAGAGTAGTTTGGTTTGAAGGCGGCAGGGAAAATATAAACTGGGCACAAGCCATCGGGATCAAATCCTCTGTTTTTCTTCCCCAGTCCTACCTTTAATGAATGGATGAGATGAAGAGGGCATGGGGTGGCTGTGTTTACTTAATTTTCTGGTCTAGTTTATCAGCAGATAAGCTTGTATAGTGATGGGATTGAGGGTGACTAGAAAGGCATCTTCTTTCTAAAAGCAATGAGGCTCTGATTGCTCCTAGCAGAATCATTCTCCAAAGAGAATGGATATTTTACAAAATGATAACTTGGATAACAACGATCAACTGTTCTGATTATGCAAGATTAAACAAAATAGGGGAAAGTTCACCGTGAAGCTTTTCCATTTTACTTTCTAAAAAAAAAAAAAAACAGAGAATCTGTTTGAACAAATCTTTGTCCTGAAGCCTTTGTGGGTATATCAAGTAATCCTCCATTAACAATCTACACTTTCCACAGAGGTTACAGACTTTAAGCTACACTACCTCTTCTTATAGGGGCCCAAGACTGTCTCATAGTATGTTCTCTCATTATATATTCATCTTAAAGAATAAACCTAGGAATATATTATTCATGATTATGCTTAATCTTTATCCGGTAAACTTGGATATGGCAACTTGCAGGTGGGACACGAACCCATCAAGAGCTTCACTTATTTAAATAATCACTTAGAAAAAAGCTCTGCATAAAGGGTAGAGCATCACAGACTAATCACTTTTCCACCATGAGCAACCTTCCTAGTTGCACACATGCAAAGGACTGTCATCAGATTATGAAATCCAATGATTGATAGAATCAGATTGCCTGTAATCTGTCAGCAAAGTTGATGTTAGTATAAAATGATCATCATGAATTCATAGATTACATCTTATTCTGAAACAGAAATTTGATGAAGCTTATGGACCAGCATGGCACTGTGTGGTTGGAAAGGACTTTGGCTCTTGCATTACACATTTATGTGGGAGTTTCATTTTCTTCAGAGTAGAGATCCTGGAATTTTTAATCTTCAAGGATGCCAAGGAGCTGACTCAAAGCAAGGAAGAGGCTGTAGGGTGCTAGTCAGGCCAGATTAACTTCAGCTTCCATGAATAAGAGCAATGATCATTTGAAATACAAGATTCTGCGTTATTTCTTCGAGTGAAGATGAACAGAATAAGTTAATTAATATTCCTTCCTCCCCTGATTGTATTAGAATTCAGAGTAATCATATTGTGTGTGTGGTATCTCAATTAGTCAGGACTGTAGTTTGCATGTCAATAGCAACAAAGTTCATGAATAAGAAGCTGATAGCAACTACCAGTGCAGTTTTTCATGAAAGTTACCTGAAGAGAGGAACAATCCAAGCCGCTGAGCCTCATGAATTACTTACCACCAATAGTTTTTTCATTGCCAGTGAGGACGAGATAATCCGCCTCCTGAGGACTAGATCCAACAGAACTGAGAATTCTAAACCTCAGGATGCAGATTACCTGATCCTAACTCAAACATAATCCACAGGAGATGACATTCGAGCTGAAACTACCAGGTATGTACAATCTGAGAAGAAATGATCGATAGAAAACAATTAGTACATTAGGAGATGTTGATGCTGATACGAATTATCACAGGAATTTATAAGGTACGAATTATCACAGGAATTTATAAGGGTTCTTACAGTAAAATAAGATTTATTCCCTGGAAAGGGTTCATGTAGAGCAGAGGGGTGCATATAGTATAAAGTGATGATAAGGTGCTATATTGTAAGAATCATTGTTGATTCTGTTCTTCTGAAGCCAATGATAAGCAAGGGTAGCTTTCCTTTACGAAGACAATGATATTTGATGATCTTGACTGCTTTTTCAAGAAGACTGAAAAGAATTTCTTTGGCTAATAACAAATGATTCGTTTCAAATCATTGTAAACCTACCAAGAGGGAAAAAAAATCTTTCTTTTTTGCATATCAAAAGTTTTGTACAGCCATGAATATAGCAGATTTCAGTGAGCTTGAAGCTTGTTCATTTAATGGAAAGAATCTTAAGCTTTTATTACAACAGTGGCTGGTTGATTCTGTAACCTGTCATTCAATCAAAGGTAGTTAGCTGAAAGAGAGAGGCTTTCCTCATATATATAATGTTCTTGGTGGTCTAAACTCAGCTTTTATGGAGTAGCATATGCCATTCTCTTTGGCCATTGAAAAGGACCTCATTGCAGAGAAGAGGACAAGGTATAAAGCTCAGATACTCCATGTCAGATTCCAAGAGTTTTCAGGGGTTTAGGGACTCCATTGAAAGTAACTGAAACTGATTATGTAGGCACGTTCAAACTGTTACTAACCATGGTAAGAATGATAAGATGGCTGATGTTTTTTGGATCATAAAAACGTAAGATTTGAAATCTACTTTTTGATCAATATTGATTCCTGATTCGAAGGTGTTCATGACAGAAAGTTTTGTCACCAAGTGTCGAATGCATACATTCTCTCCATGCTTTATACATTTCATTAAGAACTGAAATCTATGCTTTATGATTTTTTAAGTTTATAATTTTCTTGAAATGGAGGTAAGATAAAGATGCACCAATTCCTCGGAAATTCTAGTGAAAACAAGAACATGACTAAGTTCGCTGAGTGGCTTACATCTCTATGTCTTCCATTAGAACCTTTTTCTTCTCTTGAAATGGAACCTTGTTGTATGACTAAAACGTTGTCCTGTGACAATTTGATAGCCAACTTATTCAAAATTTAAGAACAAACGATCGGTAAGAACAATCTTGGACAAGTTCATGTAATATTCGACAGAAGCAAAGGTTATCTCGTATGATCTGCTCAGAAACGAACCTGTAAAGCTTCTTGGCTCTAGTATCGTTTCTTAGAACTTCCATTACAGATTTACAGAAGAATATAACACCAATATTTCTCTCGTACTAACCACAGAATCTTCCAAATTGATCATATACACTGCAATTTGATGGAAAAACAACTTGTTACATATGAGATTTCCTTCTTTTTTTCTTTTTTTCCAGCTTGGGAATATTCTGACGATAATAACCATATCTAATATGAATGTTGACATGCTCAGCCAACAAAATCATGTAAAAGTTGCCCTCCAATAACATCTCTTCCGAAATGTCGATTCTGTGCTTCAAAGCTGCCTAGTACGTACCCTTCGCTATTGGCTTCAAGGTTTAGGCCTAAGCGTTGAGCTGCATTCATTGGAAAAGACTCCGGAAAACCCATACCGTTGTTCTGGTGAAGACCAAGAGTTAAAGAAACACCACTTGTTGGACCTGCCATGCTCATGACAACTCCCATTTGTGCATGGTTTGACAAGCTGTTATAAGACAAGTCCAGTGGTTCTCCACTACCTTCAGGTACATTAGGAACTTCATTTCTCGTTCGCTTTAATGGGACATCCCGAACCCTATGAGTGGAGGTTGAGGGGTTAGACATTGGCACCTGATCACCCAAAAATTTGGTATTTCGGTCATCCCTTTGGGAAACTTTTTGCGCTTGCCGTGTTTCCAACATATGTATTTCTTCAACCATTGGTTTCCAGAGTCTTACTCTAGCATTTATGAACCAATTGGAAACCTGTTACACAAATAGACAAGCATATCACAAGATCTTCCATAGCAAAACTTGAAGAATCCCAAGAATGATACCTTACTTTAATGATCAATCTATTTAACTCATCTCTATGGAAAATTATATGAGGTTCAAATCCATAGAAACAATGAGAAAGTGGAGAAAAATGAAACACCTGGCTTCGGGATAGACCGGTTTGTTTGGCCAACATTAGCTTGTCTGTGTCTGTTGGGTAACTGCATTACAACAAGCAAAACTATATGGTATTAGTGAAAGGTAATAACAAGTAATCTTTAAACAAAAATACTGTTGAAAACCAAAACAAAGACAAAGCAAAATTCACAAGTTGAATCAGGAGACACTTCAACCAGAATGTTGGACAGAATAAACTCAGATACTTACGGATGCAAAAAGTGTTCAAACAACCACGCTCTGAGCACTGTTACAGCACGCTCAGGGAGTCCTCTCTGCGGTCTCCACACAGGTTGATGCTCGATGAATCCAGGGTTCTGAACAAGTCTTTGGCTGTAAATCCCTCTATCAGTCTCAGCAAACCTCGTAGCTTCCTCTTTTCCATGGAAAATTTGACCTTGAGATTTGTTGTTGAACTGAAGCTGGTCTGCTATAGCATTCTTCAATGATTTGAAATGTTTGGACATGGCCTTCAAGGCCAAGTTTGCATATGGAGCTGCATTGCCAAGCCCAGAAACACACTCAAAAGATGCCACAACCGCTTGCATCTGCTGATAATATTGCTTGTACTTTCGGTATACCTAATCAAAAATCAAAATCAGCAAGGTAAGAACTTTTGAAGAAGTTGCAGAATGCAGTTGGAAGACCGAAAACAAATCAGTTTCATCGAGCAAGTGGAATTTGTGAAGGTGCAACAAATACTTTATTAAACCAGTAATAGGATGTGAAAAGGCTTCACAAGCTAGAGCACCTGTACCTACTTTAGCTACCTGAATATAAGCACAGACAATATAAACATGTTCATGCATACACATACACGCAAATATATAAGACGGGTATGCACATTGTCCTCATTTCCCCAGCCTTCACTGAAGAGTGAAAAAGGGATGTCTTACAAATTTTACATTATAAGGTTGCATGTTTTACACTGAAGAATCCCACTGTGATGTAAACCTGCTTGAAGAGATTATCAATTTTACTTCTACAATGACTCCATTTTAAGTCCTTTCTCAATTGTTTACCCTTTCTTCATACTCGTGCCTTAATCAATTTTGATTCTTGAAAGTAAAACCTATGCAAGTGTTTCCGTATCAATTGTTTAACTAACAGGTCCAAAATTAAACTTCTGCTTAGATGTGAAACCACATACGTAATGTTATTCTCCAAAGCAGTTCAACCAAATACTTATTTGGGGAACTTATGATCTTACTACGTTAAAATTAGCACAACCAACCATGTCTAGACACCACCCAGCACTCAAATGAGGTTTTTCTTTTTTGCTTAAGCATGCACAGAATGCAAGACAGCAAGAAAGTGAGTTAAGTAGCTGCACAAAATGCCAAGAACAGCAGCCATAATTATTGAGTAACACAAGTGTTTCTTCACTATATTCGTAGAAAAAGACGAATATAGAGGATAAACACAACCGAGAACAAATTTCTTGGCATAACATCAAGAATATATGTAAGCATAAACATTTATGTAAGTATGTCCATGTGAAGCAAAATACGATAAGAAGACGGTCAATGTGAAGTTAATTTACCAAATAGGTGAATCGATAAAAATAATGAACTACCATAAAAGCTACTTCTAGGCAAAGCAAAGACACCTTTGTAATCCTCCAACAGAAAGCAAATTTATAAAACATGGAACAGAAAAAGGAGTTTTCATTTTCCATATGCATTGAGTTTTTATTTCTTTGCTATTGACAATCTAGCCAACTAGTAAGTTAACATCTAGAAACAGTTCATTCTTAATCTACTTCCTCCAAATGCCTTACAAGTAACTTGCACACTTACTAAAACCCAACATATGCAGATTAGCAAGATACCCTGACATGTCATGACAACTGTGGCTCGTACTGGGGTGATAATTTACACAAGTCTGTCAAGGAAGCGTTATTTTGGCTAAATGTCGAGTTCTTAATCCACTTTCTCTAGTCCAAAATTTCCGCAACAATAAACCATCGAATTGTGCACAAAAAATCAGTGACATGGATAGTTCAACCTCCAAGTACCATTCAAGTCCGCTGTCACTGCTATTATCATGACCAGGCATCAAATACACCATCATAACTTACTACAAATAATGTGATACCGATGCTCATGATGAATCAAAAGAACATAAAATGCACATGAAGGAATAATAGAACCTAAAAACTTGCCTTTGTTACTTTGAAAAGGTGAAGAATCATATAACTAACTGATAGCTAAAAATTGTAAGTACACCTTGCTTAAATTTAAGCCACTCCTTCAAAAAGTGCACACACCTTATCATCTACTCATCTGTTTTTCTTTAGGTTTTGGAATCCAATTATTCTTTAAGTTACTCTGCTTTTTGGAGTATAAATCTTTTCAAATGTATTCCCTTTAACCACTTTATGCACATTACGCTCCATAAATGGTGACTTTGTCACCTATTAGAACTCTTTCTATGGTTGTCAGATACTTTATAACAACTATATGTGTGCATATATTCCCTCCTATCACCTTTTCCAAAAAGATGATTTCGTGATCATCGAGGCCATCTATAACAAGAACCAAAATTGAGGAAAGACATAAATTTCAAAGCTGCATTATACAATCACCTGTTCATGCAGAAAAACATCCAATTGCGGTTTGGTTCGAAGCCAGACAATGCATTAAATAACCAATACTTCTCTTAACAGGACCCTACCAATGGCTCCTACAGAT
>JANIPM010000207.1:0-19119 GCA_027478405.1 Erythroxylum cassinoides
AAGTATAAAAAAGCACAAATAATAACATTTTTTAAAGCTAGGTAATAATAAAGCTAGGTAAAAATGTTGAAGGGCCATGTTGGGCTTGGGTTGCTCCTGGTTCAGCCTGGCCTGACCCCAAGTTACAGTTGGCCCGTTGCTTGATGGTTTATAGGCTGGTAGGCCCAACCTAGCCACCATATTTTCAAAAAGAAAATTGTAAAAACGAAGTCATTTTTAATAAAATGATATCATTTTTAACAAAATGTCGTTTTTGAAATAACGATCTGCTCACAAGCCAGCTAACTCGATACACTATATTTAAAAAAACATAAAAATTATGTTATTTTTAATAAAATAACGTCATTTTTGAAGTAGACTCGTGACCCTATCGATCTAAACTAAAATCGGACCAAATCAGATAAAATAACGTCATTTTTGAAGTAGACCCATGACCCGATCGATCTAAACTAAAATCGGACCAAACCGGACTGGTCGGATCCTTTTTGACATAACCAGGCCGATACAATTATGATAATACTAAGCAAGCACTGCCTCTCAAGTCATACCTAATCCCCAACGGTTGAACTGAAGAACCAAACACAGTAAATGAAAAATGAAAAGTCGCAGTAAAAATTTCTTATTTACCTTCCCAGAGACGTTATCTATATATAAACAAGCAAATGGTATCCGTCTAGCCTTCTAGGTGGAGTCTTCCAGATAGTAAATGAAACCGCCACTCGACGGAGGAGCGATTAGGAGGAAAAAGACGACGGCGCCTACCGAATTCACTTCTCTGATTGAACAGAGTTTGTGAGTGAAGAGAATAAAGAAAGCTGGGGAGCGAAAGTTCCAGAATCAGGCGGTGTTTGGGTCTGTGTTGCGCCGATTGGGTGTTGCGACTTTGGCGTTGTTCAATGGACAACAACAACACCATTAGTGCTAATCTCATGGACATCGATTCGCCACCGTACCCTAGCCCTCCAGAGCCTCGTGATCGCGTCATACGGGTAAAGATTTTTCAATTTCTATTGCGGTGTTTTTGTTGCTTGTTTAATTGGTTAGCTGTTTGGTTTTTTATTTTTGTGTTATATGCAGAGACTTGGTGAGTTGGGAGTTTCTGAGGAATATCTTGAGGTGCCTTATGAGGGATTGGTGGCTTTTGTTAAGGAGAATAGGTCTTGGATACCTAAATTGGTGTCCGCTATATTGCCTAGTGATGAGGAAGTTGCAGAGGTGGTTTTAGAATCAAAGTCGGAGTTGAGAGCGTATTTGGAGCCGACGGTAAGGAGTTGGGTTGAGGAATCGGTGTTATGGTTGCAGTGGTTGATGTTTTTGGGTGACCCAGTTGGTGCTAGGGATCATCTGTCAAACATGAGTTCTAGACGTGGCGTTTGTGGTGCTGTTTGGGGCCATAATGATATTGCATATCGGTGCAGGACTTGCGAGCATGATCCAACCTGTGCTATTTGCGTTCCGTGTTTCCAGAATGGGAACCATAAGGATCATGACTATTCAATCATTTACACTGGTGGGGGTTGCTGTGATTGTGGGGATGTGACTGCATGGAAACGGGAGGGGTTTTGTTCAAAGCATCAAGGTGCTGAACAAATACAGCCCCTTCCAGAAGAGTATGTTAAGTCTGTGGGTCCTGTTCTTGATGCCGTTTTACATTGTTGGAAAAGTAAACTGGTGCTGGCAGAAAGTATCCGTCAGGAAAATTTGAGGCCAACGGCCTCAGTGCAGAAGAAGGTCGCAAATGAGCTTTCTTTTGTGGTTATTGAAATGCTTTTAGAGTTTTGCAAGGATAGTGAAAGTTTGCTTAGTTTTGTTTCTAGGAGTGTGATTTCTTTAGTTGGTTTGTTGGAAATTCTGGTTAAAGCTGAGGGGTTCTTGAGTGGGGATGTTACAAAGAAGCTACATGAGCTGCTCCTCAAATTGCTTGGAGAACCTACGTTCAAGTATGAATTTGCTAAAGTGTTTTTAAGTTACTATCCGTTGGTTGTACATGATATCTTAAAAGAAGGGACTGAAGATGCTCTCAAGAAGCACCTGTTACTATCTACATTCTCTGTGCAGATTTTCACAGTGCCCACTTTGACCCCTCGACTTGTGAAGGAGATGAATCTTTTGGCCGTGCTATTGGGGTGCTTGGAAGATATATTTGTTTATTGTGCTGGAGATGATGGTCGTTTGCAGGTAACATTTTTTGACTTCTATTGATTTTACAGTATAGTTTATTAGTTACTCTTTCATGATGGTGTCTCCTGGTTACAGGATTTTGCATTCATGTCTACTCTATAGTCTTGATACATTTCTTCAATGCCCTATGCCTTCTCTAACTTATATAGTTCTATACATTAATTTCACTGTTTCATTAACCTGATAAATATCTGCATCATGTTGTTGAAAAGACTGGAAAAAATATTCTTTTGCTCCGTACTCAGAAAACACTTGTCTCATAATATTTCTGAGCTTACAAAGATCACAAGATTGACTGCATAGATTTTGCCTTGTTCCCATAGCATGTCAAAGTAGTTTTTAATGTCCTAGTTAAACCTGCCCGCTATATAAAAAATGATTTGTGATGATTTTGTTCTCATTGTTGTTAACTTATTTCAATCACCCATTGATTACATTCCGAGGGCTTGGGCAATATCTGAGATGAACTTTCTGTTGATTAATCTACTTTTTACAACTTGATGGATCTCAGTGTTTACGTTTTTCCTGACTAGAAGGAAATATGAGATCTCTAGCAAAGAGTTATATATGTAAGCTCTATTGGATCATAACTGAAAAGGAATTCAAAGATATTTTTACCAACTTCACCTTAAAAGGAGTTCCAGAAGTTAGAATCCAGCAGTCTTACGTAACCTTGTTTCCTTTGTATTTTGTCCCATGCCCTTTTGATCTTTGACCTTTGGCTTGTTTATTCCTAAATTCTGGTTTTACGAAGCTCAGCCTTAATGTTCTTTCACACAAAGTATGGCTCGTAATTCTGTGCATTTAGGGTTGCCCATCAATTTGAATTGATACGGACATAAGGATTGTTGATGAATTACTTTTATTCCAGTACTTCCTTCTTTGTTTCGTTCTGTTTGGATTGGAAATCAATACTAGATTCACCTGATATCAAAGCTGTTGGGAGATTTACCTTTGTCCTCTCAACCAGACAAATACTTTCTAATAACCAAATAATTTTTGTTCTCTTCCCTTCTAAATAATATTCAATATTGAAGTTACTCTTTAAAGTTTCACAATTTTTATGATCAGTATGGCTGATGATTTTGAATCAAGCTGCGATCACAGTTGTTTGCATCTGACTTTGTTCAAATTGCCTATCTTCTTTTTAAGTGTATGATAATTTTTTAGGTAAGGAGATGGTAACTGGGGTGCTAATTTTAGTAGTATCTTTATATGGTTGAGGCTTATGACTGTTTAATCTCTATAATATATGGTAATTCTGGTTATTGTCTTTACAGGTTAGCAAGTGGGGAAATATTTATGAAACAACTATTCGTGTTGTTGAAGATATCAGGTTTGCTATGAGCCACGCTGTGGTGCCAAAATATATAATCAATGAGCGGAGAGATATTTTGAGAACTTGGATGAAGCTTTTGTCTTTTCTGCAGGGGATGAGTCCCCTTAAAAGAGAAACTGGCCTCCACATAGATGAAGAAAATGAAAACACCAATTGCCCTTTCGTTTTAAGTCACTCTGTGGCAAATATTCACTCCCTTTTGGTAGATGGAGCATTTTCTGCAAATGCAGAAATAGGCAGTGATGTTTTCCTTAACAATCACGAGCAAGATGTCGATGAAGGAGATAATGCAAGACATGCAAAAGTAGGACGGCTTACCCAGGAAAGCTCTGTAGGTAGTGCGGTAGCAAGGAGTACTGGATCTATTTCTGCTTCTGGTGTTGAAGTTAATTCAGATATGATTCCTTCATCAGTTAAATGGTTGACATATGAGTGCTTGAAGGCCATTGAAAATTCGCTTGAAGTTGATAATGCATCTAGAGTTCTATCGTCTTCAAGTACTAGTGGCAGTGCTGTTAGCAACTTTTTAGATTTAAAGAAAACATATGCCCTGATTAGGAAAGGTTTTTGTGGACTCACTAGCACAAGTGAAGATCAGAAAAAAGAGCGTTCTTCATTTCCACATGGTGGACCTCATATGGATTTTGAAATTGAGAATTCAAAGGGTATAGGGCAGGATCATATAACAATGGTCCCTAGTGAGACTAATTCTGCAAGTTCTGATGACAATTTGATGGAAGTAGTAGGTTCTGCTGAAGTAGATCCTTTAAGATTGTTAAGTTGGTCTGAGTGGCCGAATATAATTTACGATGTTAGTTCACAGGATGTATCTGTACATATTACCTTGCATCGATTACTTTCATTGCTTATTCAAAGAGCAATGAAAAGGTGTTACAGTGAGTTGCCCAATATGAATACTGTTGGCAATCTAATTCCATCTTCAACAAATTATGATTTCTTTGCACATATCCTTGGGAGCTTCCATCCTTGTGGGTTTTCTGGGTTTGTTATGGAGCATCCTTTGCGTAACCGGGTATTCTGTGCCCAAGTGCATGCTGGCATGTGGAAGAAGAATGGTGATGCTGCAATTTTGTCATCTGAGTGGTACCGTACTGTACGATGGTTAGTATTCATGCTTTGTATTTGGTTTGTCCTTTAGGGTTGGGGGACTACGGGTGCATACTTGTTGGTTCTCAATGTTTTCCTATTGTGCCCTTTTGCAGGTCTGAACAGGGTTTAGAACTGGATCTTTTTCTTTTGCAATGTTGTGCAGCGTTGGCTCCAGCAGACTTCTATGTTAATAGAATCATAGAACGCTTTGCCCTAGCTGACTATATGTCTCTGAAGCCTGAAAGATCCAACGAGTAAATGAACATACACTTGATATTTCTTTTTTCTCCCCCTCCCCCTGCATTAGGTTGTTGATATTGCATTCCAGAAAACTACTACTTCTGCTTAGTTGCTTTCATATCCGTCACTTGTGTGCATTTTATTACGAGTTTCTGGTACTGCTTTTTTGTTGAGGGTGACAGTTTCTGGTTAGATGCCTGAAAGAAGGTGATGTTTTTCAAGTCTTGATTCATAAATTCAACGGTGACTTGAGATCTTACTTCAACTAGTTAGTTGTGGCGTTTTGAATTTTACGATATGCACATAGGAATCATGCTTCATCTTTGAAAAAATACTGGCTTCGTCGTCTAATTTCTGGGAAAACTCTGGATTACACTAAGCTTCCTGGTATCCATGTGTCAGGTTGTGACTATTTGCAGATGCTATGTCTGCATCAATCTCTAAATGCACTAAATTACTCTTATTTTACTTGATTGAATTAATTTCATGGTTCAAAGTTTCTAGATTCTCACAATCCACTTTGTAATTGTAGGCTTTTTAAAGTTGCTGGGTATCAGTATGATTGTGTTCTACTGAAGACATAGCATACAATCTGTTTTTTCAGGTATGAGCCAATTTTGGTGCAGGAGATGCTGACTCTCATCATACAAATTGTCCAAGAAAGGCGATTTTCTGGCCTAACAGGTGCTGAAAATTTGAGAAGAGAGTTGATTCATAAGCTGTCTATTGGAGATGCCACTCGCAGTCAGCTGGTGAAATCTATACCTCGTGACCTGGCAAAGCTTGATAAGTTGCAGGAAATTTTGGATGCTGTTGCCATCTACTCTAATCCATCTGGCTTCACACAGGTTTGTTTTATGGCTTGAATTTTTGTTCCCTTATTGTTTTTTCTTAAGTTGACCTTATGTGCTCCATGCAGGGCATGTACTCACTACGTTGGATATGCTGGAAAGAGTTGGACCTTTATCATCCTCGTTGGCACTCAAGGGACTTGCAAGTTGCAGAAGAAAGATATACACGGTACTGTGGTGTCTCAGCATTGACCACTCAGGTGCCCAGGTGGACAAAGATCTATTCTCCTCTCAAGGCCCTAGATGGACTAGCAACTTGTAAAACGGTCCTTAAATTTATACGATCTGTGTTATTCTATGCGATGTTCTCTGATAAGTTGACTGAGGCACGGGCTCCTGATGTTGTGCTTCTAACTTCATTGCACTTGCTCGCGTTGGCATTAGACATATGTTTTCAGCACAGGGAATCTGGTGATTTTGCATTTTATAATGGAGGTTGTTCCACCATGCTTGCTTTTGCCGTTGAAGAAATTCATGAGGGGTTAAGTTATGGGGCTGGTGAGCAGAGTTTGCTTTCACTCCTGGTCTCTCTAATGAGAATACACAGGAAGGAAAGTCTAGAAAACTTTGTGGAAGCTGGAAATTGTGACCTTTCTTCTTTAATTGAAAGTTTCTTGAAGAAGTTTGGGGAGCTAGATTCTCAATGCATGATGAAACTGCAGGAACTTGCTCCTGAAGTAGTTATTCATATATCACAATCCAATCATACTGGTGAAAAAAATGCATCAGGTTCAGCATCTGATGGTGACATACGCAAGGCCAAGGCTCGTGAGAGACAAGCTGCTATTTTGGTGAGATTTCATTGCATATAGGATTTGATTTTTTTCCGACAATGAAGTAATATATGCTTGCTTCCTGCTGAAGGATAATTGTTGGTTGACATTTATGTTGTCCTACAATTAGCTACATGTAATTTCACATTAGATTCCTGTTGGTCCTATTTTACCTCAATTTATTGCCTAACTGAAAACAAGGTGAATGGAACGTTCTCAGTAATGAATTTGCATGTGATTGGGTTTACTTGCTCGCAAATGCAGGCTAAAATGAAAGCTGAACAGTCCAAATTTTTGTCAAGCATCAACTCCGTTTCAGAAGTTGATTCAAAAAATGAATTGGAGGAAAGTAATTCTGATGATGAGCAGGATTTGGAAGAGACTGTGCAAGATGTTTGTTCTCTCTGCCATAATCCAAATTCCAAAAATCCCGTGTCTTTCTTAATTCTTCTACAGGTACAAGTGCTTTTTGTGTCTGCTTTTGTTTGAGGTCATTGGTAGGTTCTATTGTTGGATTATAACAGCTTATATACTGAATTCGATAAATATCTTTTTGCTGCTCTTCAAGAAATCAAGGATTTTGAGGCTCATTGACAGCAGTCCTCCATCTTGGGATAAATCTCAACAGTTGAGTGAGGATCATATTTCTGTACCAAAAAACCAGGCAGTTGGAATGATGCCTACTCCAGCTGGTTTGGGAGGGATATCTCCTACTCAGTTGGCACTGTTGGCACAAAATGCCGTTGATGAGTTTTCTAATTATGCTCAAGCAGGAGAAGTAAATGCAGTTATTGAATTTCTTCAGGCTCGATTTCCTTCATTAAAGAATACACAATTTTGTGCACATAAGGATGACAATGTGACAACTGTACATTCTTTTGATACTTTGGAAGAAGATATGTACTTTACTATTCGGAAGGAGATGCAAAAGAATTTGCTAATTAGTGATTGCAGAGAGCAGAATAAGAAATGTAAAGCTGTAGTAGGTGTCCCAGAGAATGGGGCTCTGGAATCTGTATTGCTTGGAAAATATATAGCAACCCTTTCTAGAGTGTCAGCAGAACTCACTTCAGCTTCTGGCAGTGCTTCTGTCGACAAGGTATCAACAGAATCAACCTCACAGATCCCATACGATGGATTTGGTCCTATGAATTGTGATGGCATCTATCTATCCTCCTGTGGTCATGCTGTGCATCAGAGATGTCTAGATCGCTATTTGTCATCATTGAGAGAAAGGTAATGGGCCGACATAAATACTGAAGCTTGTCTCTAATAAACTTTGGGTATCTTTTGCAGCAAATTTTCTTGTCTGAATGCATAATCATTAGTTTCTTTTGCTATGCTTGATCTACATGCTGTGTTGACAACCATTTTTATAAAAATGTGCTTCAACTGTTTTTTTCCATGACATTACTTGAATGTTTTTATGACCATTCAAACATCCTTGTGGGACTTACTACTGAGCCGTTAACAATTTGTCTCACTATGTTCTATGCTGCTGATAGTTGTTGAGTGAAATAAATATCTGCAAGATTGAGCTGGATCAGACATTCAGCATATCCTGAACATTCCTTTCCTAGGTTGTTGCCGTACCTGTTATCTATATGAATATTTGACTTGAGTTAACATGATCCAATGCTTTGGTGTTTGTTGGTACTTTTATTTATAAAGTGGCTTTTCAACAATGTACTGATGCAGACATGTGAGAAGAATTGTTTTCGAAGGCGGGCATATCGTTGACCCGGATCAGGTGCCTTTTGTTTGGTTGTTTCATGCTGTTCAGATTTTCTTTTTCAATCTTGAAGAATATTTTTGTTCTTAATTCTCTTTCTTGCTCCTTTTTTCTGTGTTTTTACTAGGGAGAATTTCTTTGTCCTGTATGTCGCCGGCTGGCAAATTCTACCTTGCCTTCTTTGTCTGGGGATTTCCGGAAGGTTTCCAAACAGCCCATGATGTCAGTTGTTTCTTCAGCACGTCTTACTGGAGCGTCAAGTGTACCATGTGAAGAATATAATTCTGTCTGGGTTCAACAAGGACTAGCTATCTTGGAATCTGCAGCAAGAACGATTAAAAAAAGTGACGTCTTGAAAAGACTTTCCCAGCAAACTAATGGAAAGACAGAGCGAAATCTTGAGTCAGTTTGTTGCGTGCTCCTTAAAATGTATTTTCCCAACACATGGGATAAGTTCTCGGGATCTTCACGGGTTAATCTTGCCATGATTATGTGGGATACATTTAAGTATTCCCTTGTATCAATGGAGGTTGCTGCAAGGTGTGGACGCTGTCAGATGACCCCAAACTATAGCCTTAGTGCTCTGTATGAGGAACTCAAATCATCTAGTGGATTTATTTTATCCTTGTTGCTAAAAATAGTACGAAGTGTGAGGGGTAAAAATTTTCTTCATCTGCTTCAGAGATTTAGAGGGATTCAGCTCTTTGCTGGCTCTCTTTGCACAGGATATTCTATGAATTATACTGGCAGCACAGATGGACATGGAGGTGAGTTGACTCTCACAGTGGTTTCTTCTTGTGGTCTTTGCTGTTTTCTGAGGGCTTTAGCTTTAGATAACCTTGCATTCACAAAAAACTTGTGCATTAAACCTGTTGACATTCCGAATCTCGAAGACTTCAACTGCTAATTTGTTTCCTATAACTGCTGTTGGTTTAACATTCATGAGGATAATACTTTTGAAACAAGTGTTTGTAATTGTCGAGGAAAATTATAGGATTATAAGGAGGAGGTCTTGAATTTGAATAGTTTTCCTCAGATTCTGACATTCTCTGGTATACGCTTGCTAGGTAATATGTCATCTATTTGGAAACATGCTGAGGAGGACCCATCATTTCCTGACACTCAATTTTGGAATCGAGCAGCTGATCCCATCCTCGCTCATGATGCCTTTTCATCATTGATGTGGATTCTCTTTTGTCTTCCAGAACTCTTTTTATCATGCCAGGAATCATTATTGTCCCTGATTCATTTGTTCTATGCTATTTCCATAATTCAGGTGTGATATGGGTTAATTTCTCTGCTTTTTTATGTTCTTTCTTTACTTTTAACTTAAAAACCTACATCGCATGGTTCCTAATCCTTTATGTTGGATGCAGGCTACTATCACTACTGTTGCAAAACAGCAGCATGAAATTAAAGAACTAGGTTTTCATGATTCCCTAGTAGCTGACATCTCCAAAATTTTGGGCGAATCTGAGTGGATCAAACAATATTTTGTTTCAAACTATGTCGATCCCTCTTCTAATATGAAGGATATGATTCGTAGACTGAGTTTCCCTTATTTGAGGAGGTGTGCATTACTTTGGAAGTTACTGAGCAGTTCAGTTGCCGCACCATTTTGTGATCCGGATTATATTTCCAGTGCCTTCAATGACAAAGTATATAATGCCTGTGATCTAATCGAGCTGAATGAAATTCAAGAGCTTGAAAAGATGTTCAAGATTCCTCCATTAGATTTCATTCTAAAGGATCAAGTGCTTCGATCTGTAGCGAATGGCTGGTTCAAACATTTCTGCAGAGAGTATGAAATGTATAGTTTTCATGGTGCTTTGCATTCCACCCCTGCAGTCCCATTCATGTTAATGCGGCTACCTCACCTCTACCAGGATCTACTGCAGAGGTTTGTCATGGAGGCTGCTCTTCATTTACGTTACAAATATTTCTCCTTGACATTGGATACGACAGTTACGGAGACTTACTTTTTTCAGGTACATAAAACAGCGTTGTGTTGACTGTGATACAGTTCTTGATGACCCTGCTCTGTGCCTACTCTGTGGTAGATTGTGTTCACCTGGCTGGAAGTTATGCTGCAGGTTCATATCTGGCATTTCCATTCCTATTACAAACAGTCATCAAGATATGCGCACCTGTTCTAGGTGTACTACATTTCTTTTAACAAAATCGTTTATTTGTAGTTTTACATCATCTCATTTGCTTTTGTTCAAAGGGATAATGGGTGCCAAAGTCATGCAGTGGTCTGTGGTGCTGGAACTGGTGTATTTCTGTTGATCAAGGTATAATCCATTGTGTTTCTAGCTATCATTTTCTTGGTGCCTGGTGGACTATACATTTTATTTGTGCCTCTTGCAGAGAACTACAATTTTGTTACAAAGATGTGCACGCCAAGCTCCTTGGCCATCGCTATACCTGGATGCATTTGGTGAAGAGGTAAATTGCTTTCTGATCCTCCGAGAGGAATATGATAAGACTTTTCTATTTAATCTGCCCTCGTAATTTAGGCTTCCTATAGAAATGATACTTCTGATGCAATATGGCGTGCATCCACGTTATCACTTTTGCTTTTGGTGCTCTTATACTGAGGTTAAGAATTTCAAGGATTGTCATTTTATGAACTCAGCCAACTGAGAATAGAGATATTTCCTTTATAATGCCATTGTTTTAGCTACTGTCCTTGTGTGTTTGTCTCAATTATTGCTCAAACTCTCACTACAGACATGCACTGATTGATTTTTTTTGTTCTTGCTGGCGATATTGCAAGATGGATTGTTTCCTATCATGACTGCATGGATATAAATGTATATATATATAATGTGTTATTTTTCACAGGATCATGAAATGCATAGAGGAAAACCACTGTACCTTAATGAGGAGCGCTATGCTGCACTGACTTACATGGTGAGAGATAATGCTTCACAGCCTTGCTTTCTGTATGTTATACAAGTATCACATGTTTAGTGCCACGGCAATCAGAAAATATTTCCCTGAAGAGAACTAGAAGGAAGATAAAGATCCATGATTCTGGTTTCTTTAGACTGAACTTTGTTTTCTCTTTCTTGCAACCATTTGTTTTCCCTGAACAATAGAGATAAATTGAATAACAAGTAAATGTATGGAGTGCTTAACAGTGGACCTATGCTAATGGAAAAAAGATTAGCTGTCGCAATTGAGACTGTGCCACTTGCATAAATTTTATGGTCTCTGTCTAAAGTTTTATTTTGTTCCTATATTTATCACCATTTTTGACAGTTTCATTAACATAGCAATTGTTCATGTTAGGTTGCTTCCCATGGGCTAGATCGAAGCTCTAAGGTTCTTGGACAAACAACCGTTGGAGGTTTCTTCTTGATGTAATTGAGTAGGTGATTGTTAAGTTCTGTAAAGGTTCCATGAGCTTGTATTTTATCATTTAAGAGTATAATGCCAAATAATTCATCTGAACTTTGATTTTTCTTAGACAGTGATGGATTATCAAGCAGAATGGTAAATAAGGCGCGGATGCTTCTGTTATTCTCCAACTGTTCTTACTCGAAACGGATGGGAGCTACTAAGGATCCAGAAGTAAGGTGTGGATTTATCATAGTGGGTTAGGAAGCTTGTTCGGGTTCGTTACTTCTCTTTTGTTATCTGGGTGTATGATGGTCTCCAAAAGCCAAATTTAGAGCGTGCGAATTGCGATGTCAAGGGTAAAGGCAAGTACTTTGCTCAACACGATTAGTCACACGTAATAAACAACAGAATCGTGAAAGTTACAGACTTGTAGGTTCCTTAGTTTGTATTTTACTTGCAGAATAACAGAATCGTTATCGACCTGAAAAGGTCTCTGTAGAACAATTGAAGTTGCAGACTTGTAGGTTCCTTAGTTTGTATTTTACTTACTTCATTTTACTTACTTGCAGGAAGCTTCATTAGTATAAAACGTAACAGAGTGTTAAAACAGATGGACACATGGAGCCCTTGACCAGTACTTGACATATGAAAACATATGCTTTTGAACCCAAATATAACAAGAAACTGATCCCATTTGGTAACGAAACTTTTGCAGGGAGCTTGTTTTTATCCTCTCCTTAAGCTAATACTGTAGACGGGGTCATGGTCATGGACACCTTTCAAGCTCTGGTATTACTGCTTCGATCATTGCAATGATGATGCAAGACAAGAGCAGTCTAAAAGAAACAGTTTTTTTTGTTTTTTTGACCTTTTGTCTTCTTCCCTCATTCATTATCTGTTTGTTGTTGATTTTCTCTTCTCTGAACTGTGCTTCCCTTGCCATGCCTTGGGTTCTTTTGTTGCCTTGGGTTAAAGGGAATTGGTAAACATTTTTAATTTTTAATAATGTAAATGTTGTATATATCTCATCCTTACAAATGTAGCAGTTTTTGGATTTTATTTTTTATTTTTAGTTTTGGAGGATAGGGAAGAACTTTTGGGGTTGCTATTGCCCAATGTATTTGAATTTCGTATTATTTATTATTATTATTTTGTATTCAGTTAGATTTTAGGATAGTACACAGATAAATATTTAGTTAAATTTGTAAATTTAAAAAATTAAAGGATTATTTTTATGTTAATTTTAAAAGATAGAATTGAAATGTTTAATTCTAGCTATAATATAAAATTAAATTTTAATAGGGAGTTCGTTTTTTTAGAAAATATAAAATGGATTTTTATTTGTGTTGGTTATTTTTATTTTTCAGTAAACTCTCGGAACTGAATGCTAAGAAGCTGAAAAGTGAACTGTATCCATCCAAAAGTGCCGCTCACCAAGCTCCATGGCTTTCCAATCTCACAGGCTTCAAGCATGTTCACCTTCACGTAACCTATCTTGGCGTTCCTGTCTTGTCTACTAAACCGTCACTTGGGGACTTTAAACTTTTTCCTGGAATGGGCACGGGATGGATAGAATGGAGAGGGGACATGGTGGCACTGAGAAACGGAATAGTGAGCACCGGATGGATGGTACGGAGAGGGCACATGGTGGCACTGAGAAACGGAACAGGAGATTTGATCACCCTGGAATCAATTAAACATCTACTATTTAACCAAAACAGCAAGGAATGTCTTGCTTAAACGTTGCAATGTATCCCATTCATCTAATACATCAACAGCAACATCTAGGTAAAAATCTTGTTGATACATGGAGTTTGAAAAGATTCAAAAGTTCACAACTTTACTTCTTCTGATCAGTAGAAAGCATGTTTTAGCGTTAAACATGCTCCTGATAACTATCCTGAAATAGTGAGTTGGTGCCCGGAAATCAAGCACAAAAAGGATGGCGGTGCATGGATCTTCAATATTGCACCGGCTGGCTTAGTCACACACATATGGGATGAAAGAAACAAAAAGATTTTTACAGATCAAATAAGAAGCATCGAGATTTTCCACATTGCCATGTTCCGGCATAAATATAAATGCCCCCTACTAACAAGCTCTTACTGAAACATAAATCAATTCGACCAGTGTTGTAAGCTCTAGCTTAGAGATGAACAAGCTAGAGTCTTGCTTGAGCATGTAATATATGACCTGCGCCTGATTGATTATATAACCTGACTAAATCCATTACCTTAATTTGCTCTATACGTATAGGTGAATCGAAAACAACCTCATTATTATGTAAGAGTAAATGTAACGTATTATTAGACCTTCTTAAACTTCACATTTCGTCGAGAATGTAATTAGCTGTTGTTGTGTTGCCCTAATCTATGTTTACATTCTTATTATTAATACAATATTTGTAACATTGCTATTACTTTTCTCCGACTATAAAGACTTCTAAGAAATTTTCTCTATCTGTACAAAAGTTTTTACACTTGATATTTTTCTCAACAAGCACTCAGTTGTCTAAGATCTATTTATTCTACAGGAACGCACCAGAAAGCCAATTTGCAATGGCTTCTCGCTGATTATTGTATGATGATAAAAAGAAAAGGTCCAGACCCAAGAGTATACTGTAAACAAGGGGTGTGCAAGTCCCTTTGGAATGGATGACACAGTAAATTTAGTCAACCCAACCCAGAGGATCAAAAAGAGCATCTCCCAGACTGTTGTTATCTCTGATTATCAACAACAAGAAGCTGCTGCAAAGATGTTCCTTCTGCTTTAGTACCATTATGCTTCTCCTTGTCTATAGTAAACGCGAGTTGCCTCTCCACAGACTTGAAGACAGCAGTTCTTTTCGATCTTAATCGATAGGGAGGAGACGCATTGAACGCCTTGCTGTTAGGTACCTCATCAAAACTTTGATCTTGAACCCCAGTTCTGTTTGAAGCTTTCCGGGGCCTTTCATTGTCATCGGAAACATGAAGGCTGTCCTCAATCATTTGTTGACCGACTTTTCCGATCTTACTTGGAATATCAGGGACTTCAGGTACACTCCTCCTCTTCCGAAATATGGAAGGAGTGTTGGGATAACTTTTAGCTGCTAATCTTAATATGGATTCTGGGCTTTGCGCATTTAAATTACTAATCTTCCTACAAGGTGGAGTGTAGAAACTAACAGGAGATGAAACTGGTGTAGAGTTGTACTCACTCTGAGCAGGATAGCCATTTGAATGATCTAATGATGGTGCTACACAAGTTTCTAATTGTGGTGGCTCATAACATAATGACCCATAAGGTGGAGTCTCTAGGTGCTGTCCAGACATGACTTTGCCTTCCCCAATCTCATGACTGTCTTCACAATTTTGGCATTTTTGCAGCAATTCTGATTGGCAGTAGCAAGGACCCACAGGAGATGACCAAGCTTTACATTCAGTCCCTTCAGAATCAGCAGACTCATTTGGAAGTCCACTTGATGAAGCTGCCATATCTGGCAGCTGAGTTGAATCTTTGAAATCATTTTCTAGCTTATAACCATCGGTAGTTCCTGATGAAGCTTGTGCAGCAGAATCTGATTCTCTAGTTGTTTTCATCAAGGCAGGTTTAAACACATCCTTTTTCCCATTTTGGATACCATTTTGGATACCATTTTTGGGAACGGGAGGCAGCTTTCCAGTTGCTAAATAGAAGTCCAATTTTTTCTTCAAGGAACTATTCCAATGATTCTTTATGGAGTTATCAGTCCTGTGTAAAGAAAGATCAGTCAAATCCAAATTTAGCTTCCAGGGAAAAGCAACGGAAATCTCTCCTTACTTAGCAAAGTTAACTCGATTGCAACAGCCAAGACAGTTCCGAAATCAGAATTTCACTAATGATAGAAAATCCAAGTTGAGATCTTGTATGATAACCCAGTTCAGAAACCAAATTCCTTAAAGACAAATTATGCAATTTGAGTACCTTCCAGGTAAGGCCTTAGCTATTTCAGCCCATTTATTTCCGTGTATCCGATGGGCATTCATGAGTAACAACTCCTCCTCTAATGTCCAGGCCTCTTTCTTTATATCTGGATTCAAATGATTATGCCACCTACAAAAGGCAAAAAGAAGAATTATCAGTTCCACAAAATTTTCAACAGTTCTAGAACCTTATCAACTAAGGAACAGAAGAAGGATAATGTTCAGTGAATAGAATATTTTTCATAGAACAGAAAATATCATATTTATTTATAAAATTACCTCTCTCGGCATTGTTTCCCTATGCGACCAGGTAAAGATTTTGCAATAACAGACCATTTTGTGGGTCCATACTTTGCCACCAGTCCAATTATTTTATCATCCTCCTGAAGATCAAGAAACAACTCAGTTTTCAATTTTAAACATAGCCTAAGTAAACAAAGATTTACATTAAAGGGATGGGACAAGGCACCAACCTCTTGAGTCCATGGTCCTTTAACAAGTTCAGGATTAAGTACCTTCTGCCATCGATGCAGACATTGCACTTCTGATCTATCAGGGAAAAACTCAGCTGCATACATGCACGACAAATTTAAGATCAATCAAATGTTTATGGTAATATATTTACAAGAAAACACAAGTTAATTAATATTGCTCACACAAAAAAACATGCATCTTCTACATCATCCCAGGGATATGCTGCAATATCTTTTCTTATTTAAGATAAACACAGTATTCTCTTTCCCAGAAGCAAGATAACTCTGTGCACCTAAACCTACAAGTCAGATTTCTTGTTCGTCATTTAATTATGTTCCTAAAGTGAGCTTTTAACTATATTTTCTACCAGTTGTAGAGACACGAATGCACATGATATGGAAACATCATAATTTACCATAGCATATTACCAAACAAAATATATCCTAGGGGAGAAACAAAATCTTCATCATAATCTGTCCATTGGAGCTACACCTTATGTAGCATCACGAGTTGATGATTTTCCCTCCAAATACATGGTACTAATCTCTTCAACTAACAAGAAGCACCAAACCAGAAAAGACTTGCTAACAGTCGTGAATTAGATTTGTATAGTTCACAAACAAAATCGCCTCCAAGTTACATGTTTCAAAAGATTCATCTCCATGATCCAACAACTAAAGCAAAGTTAAAAAATAATAGAAAATCCACTTTAGATGAAAAAGAGAAACCTATTTTCTTCCAACTCTTCCCCTTAAAAGTTGCAACTGCATTTCTCAATGTTTCATCCTGTAATGAAATAAACGAGATTTTAGTAACAAAAATCAGATTAACTTAACAGCAGCAGCCATTGAGAACAGATGACCATAAGTGCCTTAATATTACAAAAATGTCACGTGTATACAAAGAAAATTTTCAAATTATTGCTGATCCACATAATTGTGGAATACACAGTTTTTAATCTCAAGGACAAACAACATTTTTAAAAAAATCAACATATGTCGCATAACATCAAATGAGAATGAGATGGATCAAGCTCGACTCAAATAAACCAGTGAGTAACAGGCAAGTGTAAAAGAAAAGCTTCTCTCACGTTAGAAAGCAATAAATGATTGAGGATCTCCGTTTTAAACCACTAACCTCCTCAGGAGTCCAACCACCTTTTGCGCGCCTAATTGGTCCTGTGGTTCTCCTGCAAAACCCAATTGTATATTTATCTCAAACAAAAACCATATAAGGTAACATAATGCATAATGCATAAGAAAGAAAAAGTATCGATGGCATATTAAAATCCAATACAAGTTTGATAAATGCCAAACCATAAACAAAATAAAGGTATATCTATACAGCACTAACTGTTCAAAGTGTAAAAAATTTTAACTGATAGCAACCTATTAGTTGGTGATGCTGTGGCTGGACTAGATACACCTGGAGACTTGACAATTGCGCTGCTACTACCTTCAGATATAGAAGAGCTTGAAGCAGCCGTCAATTGCTTATTTTCAAGGCAACGTTCCTCTATCTTCACCTCATCCATCTCCTCCTTCTACAGTCATCTCCAAAAACCAAAATCCTAATCAACAAAGGAATACAAATAAATCAAACAAACAAATCAATACAACCAAATAAGTAAGTGACCGTTGTAACCCTAAGACCACAACTTTTTCGACACATACATCGATTTGTAAACAAAAAGGGAAAAACAAACAAAACCCAGATCTTAAAATCAACAACTAGATCAAAAAAAACCCCAACTAAATCAGAAAACGAGATATAATTCTAGGGTTTATGATCAATAAAGCTGAAATCTTTCCCAAATCAGAGCTACTTAAGGCTCAATAAAACACGGGTTCCATGATCAAATCAGTTTAAACGCATAAGAAGCATAAGACTGGTGCAACTTCCTCTGAGAAAACCATGACTTTCTATTTCTGAAAGTCGACACAAACTTACCTCTATTTGTACGGAAGTGGCGGGAATTGAAGTCGAGCTCATCGAAAAGGAGCAGAAACACACACCCTTTTGAGCCAAAAAAACAGAAAAACGTAGCGTTTTTCCAGAATTCACACGAAAGCGAAGTGCTTTAGCTTCGAAAATTCTCGCCCGATGAAACAGAGAGAGAAGAAGAAAATAAATATAACGTACAGAGACGGTCGATTCATATGTAACGAATACATTAGCCCCGACCGTCGCCGTTAACCGCCGTTACTTGAGAGTTTCCAATTCTAATGCTTTACACGTTTCGTCCAGGCTTTTTGTAAACCCTATCGGATAACGGAGAGTAACGGCTCAGGTTAACCTTTTGTTTAAACCTCAAACGGCACACTCTTAATACCCTGATTATAAGAAATGAAATGATTATTTTTAATCTTAATTATAAAAAACCTTCATTAATATTCAGATTAGTTCTAAGAAATGGAACACCGAACGGTAATTTAATTAATTCTTTTGGTCCGTCATATTGTTAGAATGAATGTTTAGGTGGTCATTTTTAATGATTAAAAAATTTAACTGATTTGATTATAAAAGTTTTAAATCTGTTGATTTTTTGTTTTAATTTTTAATTTTTTGATTTGACTTATTTTAATGATTATTATTGTTAAAATCGTCAAATTTATTAATTAATCTGTAAGTTTTATAAATTAATTAATTGTTTTTTATTTAATAGTTTTAAATTTATTAATTTATTTATTATTTTACCGATTTTATAATCACGTAGTATAGGATGAACTTTTTAAATATTAAGTATTTTGTTTTATCGATTTAACTTTTGGTCTAATTTTAAAAATATGGGATAATATGATAAAAGATACAAACTTCTTTTGTAATTTAAGAAAAAAAAATTAATTTTACTTTTTCAAAAAATCGTTAACTTTCTCTTATAGTTCAATTAAAACATAATAACAAAATATATGTAAAATAAATAAAGACATTAACGTAGTTTTTAAACTAGATTTGAACTAATTAAATCTAACTAAAATTAATAATTTACTATAATTACTCTAAAATACTAATTAAATTTGAATTGAATTAAATTCGGTCGAGTTTAAGAACAAAGTTGAATTATTATATTAGTGATATTTGATTAGTGTACGTTTGATTCGTATTATATATTTTTATCTTTATATTT
>JANIPM010000210.1:16673-36114 GCA_027478405.1 Erythroxylum cassinoides
CATCAACAACCACTCTATTTGGTAAATGCACTTTAGTAGGTTTTGTAACTTCAAACAAGTTCTGAAATCATTCTTTCCTAGTGCATATATGTGTGGAAGCACCAGTGTCAATTATCCAGTCATCACATTTTGCATACACAGGCACATTCATATGTGAATTCACTAGCAGCATACCTACATGCTCAATATTTACAAAATTCATGCATTTTGTATCAACAATCTTTTTGCCTTTTAGGATCTTCGAAAGCTCTTGTTGAATAAGCATTGTAATATCTATATTATTTATTTGTTTTGAATTCTCATCAAAAGGAACTTCTGTCAAGTGAACCTGTTTTTCCTTTCTATCTGCTTGAACTCCCCTCTTTTGTTTCAATTCCTTCCACCAATCCGGATAATCATGAATTTTAAAATAAGAGTCCCTCTCATACACCTCCATATTGCAATGATCACAATATTTATCCACTTTCTTTTTATTATTCCTTTTTTTAAAACTTCCTTTGCCAACATTACTGCCTCTAACAAACATAGCACTGTTTACTGTTGACTCAGTATTTTGCATTTGTATGTGTCTCTACCTTTCAACTTTTGCAACCATAGAGTACACCTTATTAATACTAGGTAAAGAATCGGATGCTAAGATCTGGCTTCTAATATGATCAAAAGATTGATTAAGTCCCATCAATAATTGTAACACTTTATGCTTCATTTCTGTTGCTTTTAGTTTCTTGTTCTATTCACATTTGTAGCCACTACATTTACACATTGGCATCGGTTCCAACCGATTCATCTCATCCCAACATTTTGCCATTTTGTTATAATATACAGTCAGAGAATTATTTCCTTGTTCTGTAACATTGGTCTCTCTTTGTATTTGATAGATTTTAGGACTATTATTCTTATCCCCAAACCTTTCTTCTATTCTATCCCAAAGAATTTTGGAATTAGTACCGTGGATAAAAGCATCTACAAGTTCCTTCTGAATAGAATTCAAAATCCATTGCTTTATCATACAATCAACCTTCCTCCATCTTTTATACTCCGCATCATTCACTGGTACAGTCAAAGAACCATCAATAAACCGTAACTTATCCTTTGCTTCCAACAAATTCATTATTGAAAAACTCTAATTCATGTAATTGGATCCAGTCAATGGCGATGTTACTAGCACCATTCTTGGATGATCTGAATTGTGTAGTCGATAAGGATCTTCCTCCTGAAATTCATTCCTTCCTGCACATGTTCGTGAATCTGTCATTTCTCAAATGACTCAGCTAAAACTAACTGCAATCAACTCCTGATATATGAATAGTCAACAAAATTTCACACAGTAATAAACGAAATCAATACTTCACGTCGATCTTAATCATTTGGCTTTGATACCATGTTCATATGTGAAGAACAGATAAGAGATAGTTTTTGTGAATGAAAGAGCTATCATTCATTTTCAGTTAATTTTTTTTACAAATACAAAGAAAACTTATATACAAAGCCAACTACAGATGCGACTTTCTGCTAAGTGTCCAGCTAAGCATTCTGTTATAACAGAAGAAGAAAAAACTTCCCTTAATTAATATTAAATAACTATCTACATTTATATTTCAACAACCTCTATCCTCGTTAAGGCTAAAGTTGGTAAACAAAGGATCGAAGTCACTGGATCAAGGAGAATCTTACTTCAGTTCACAATGGTCACTGGATTTTGCACAAATACTGTTTATCTTTGAAGGGGTTCAATAACAACACCATCCTCTATAGATTGAGAAACAACCAACCTATTGCTGTTAGAGAGAGAAAAATTGCTGCACCTACACAACAGGAGGATTGGTTGCCCTGGAGACAAACAGCAACAACAGGAGGAATGATGGTGGGAGGATCAAAGTCTTGGAAGAGAAAGGAGGAAGAAACAAAAGACATTACTGCTACAAAACTCCAAAACAAAAGGAACAACAATGATATTGTTGAAGAAGCCCCGAAACCCTCATCTCTACTTGAAGAAGACATATTTGGTTTTATAAGGATTAATTACCCAAATTCTGCAATCAAACAAGTTGATGGAGCTGATGTCGTATTTCCTTCTTCCACCACTAGTGCTGTTGCATGTGGTGTTGATGTCGATGTCGATGTTAATGAATGGAATATCTCGTTTTAACTCGTATCTATTCTAGTTGTTGTGGATATGGCAATTACTTCGTTAAAGAATAGATTTGAACAATTAACGACATTTGATAATATTTTTGGATTCTTATTTGATTCAAGAAAGTTGATGTCATTAGATGATAATGAATTAAGAGAATATTGCGCTAATTTTACGACGACTTTTTCTCATGATAATGTGTCAGATGTGGATTTAGAGGATCTTTTTCTGAATTAAAAGTATTGCAAATGAATTTGCCAAATGAGTTAATGTCGTCAGTTGAAATTTTAGAATTTGTTAAAGTTGCAAATTGTTATCTAAATGTTTCAATTGCTTATCAAATTTTGTTGACTATACTTGTGACCGTAGCATCAGTTGAAAGAAGTTTTTCAAACTTAAAATTATTGAAAACCTACTTGAGGTCATCAATGTCACAAGGATTTGGTTTAGCTATGTTATATATTGAGAAGGATATGTTGGACAATATCGATCTTGATAATATTATTAATGATTTTACATCTAAAAATACACGAAGAAATTGTTTTTCATAAATTAAGATCCTCTGTGTATTTGTTAGTGTAATTTTCTTAATGTTTTGCAATCTAATATTATTGTTTGATTGCTACTATTGCTATTTTGTTGTTACTGTTACTATTTTTAGTTATTTTATTGTTAATTATATTTGTAAGATATTATTAGATGATGTTATGATCATTTAATATTTGGTTGGATATGTACACTTATAAATTAAGTCACTTATGTTTCATACAAACATGTAAACTTAAATATATTGTCGATTTATTGGGGCCTTTTTTTTATTTCGACCAAGGCCTATAAAATGATAGGAACGACCCTGAGTTTGCCCAACGTTGCAAGGATTAATGATCTTCATGTTTTGCACCTGAGGAGTTGAAAAATAAAAAGTTGAGCTATAAAGCTCAGTGGCTAATACACTTATAGCCAGCGATAACGAGTTACACATTAAGCATATTATATATATACATATAAATCTCATTTCAATCTAACAAGTCAAATTATTCATAATTCTATCTCAAAGACTCATAGTTTAAGATATTAATTCACAAAACTTATCACGTAATACATAATCATCAATATAAAACTCAATTTCATATCATGCTCAACAATCAAAATGCAATGCACAAAATAATGGCTTGAGACTCTATGGGTAGAAATAGGGAAACCGAAATTTACATCATGAACAAAATGAGTCCGTTTCTTATGATCTCATATGCCACAAGCGGGCAGCCAGGAGAAGGTTTCAGGTCAATGTGTACGTGACAAACGAAATAATTTCTTTCTTACCCAAACACAAGCAAATTCTTATACTCAATTCATTTCATCATATGCTCATATTTTCATGCTTCTTGTGCTCTTTCCTCTTTTGATTGATATAAAATATCATGGAATCTTTCAATGCATAACATGGTAATAACTCATAACACATTTTCTCCACAATCACAATAATTCAAGACAACAATTAATCATACAAGCAGGCAAGAAATTTATCCATTATCACAATAACTATAAACATATTTCCTACCTAATTTGCTTGAAAAATTCCAACTCAATTGTGCCTTTCCTCTTACTATTGGATAGGTTTCCTAAAACAATTCAATTTTCATTCAACACAAT
Source organism: Erythroxylum cassinoides (assembly GCA_027478405.1). Taxonomy (NCBI): domain Eukaryota; kingdom Viridiplantae; phylum Streptophyta; class Magnoliopsida; order Malpighiales; family Erythroxylaceae; genus Erythroxylum; species Erythroxylum cassinoides. The sequence continues at coordinate 20,461 of JANIPM010000210.1, forward strand.
ATTCAAAGAAATTCATAAATCTTTAATAATCAAGAATAAATAAAAATTGATCTTGAATTCATTCTACCCATAGTTCATCTAGGTTAGAAAAACTAAAACCTAGTTTAGAAATCCATAAAAAATCCAATTGGTTTCTCTTCTTTCTTTCTTCCAACACAAACCCATTCTCTCTTTAATCTCTTTTGATTTTTTTTACCAAAGCAAGAAGAAAAGATGAAGATTCTTACCTTAAACTTAGCCCAAATTTTCTTCTTCCACGTTTTTCTCCTTCTTCCCCAACTCTTCACTTTTTTTCTTATCTTCTTTCCCTTCTCTTTCACGTTTTTCTCTCCTCTTTTCTTCCTCCCATGATTCTTCTCTTCTTTCTTTTAAGCAAGACCACATTTTGGTCTTGATTTTTCCCATTTTACCCCTCATTTGTCTTCCTCTCTCAATTATTCCTTTCATTTAATGTAAAGTCTACTTTGCCCCTTCTTTTGTCTCTTATGACCATTACACTAATTTAATTCTAACATCTCTATTTAATAACTCTAATTTCTACTTGTGCCCACTAAATTATAAGAAAATAAAATAAAGTAAATCAATGAATAAATAGGTAAATAACTAAAATAAAAACTTGAATTTGGGGTCCAACAAAGGTTGTATCTATGATTTGCGATCTACTAAATGAATTTTTATCAATTCCTTTTGGTTTTAAGACTCTAGAGAAAGTTTGTTCTAGTAATGCAAATATTTTTAGTACTCTAACATATATGCATGTTAATAATGGCAATTTAGAGCCATATACTAAGAAATGCATTAGGTTACAAGTTATGGTGTCTAGGATAGAGATGTGACTTCTAATGAATGGTCAATGCTTAATCCAAAGTTGGACTTTTTTTTCCTTTATAAGATAGATTAAGTAAAGAATAATTTAAAGAAGCTAGAATTGAAAGTAACTAGCTCCTCTATTTAGATAGATGTTGCTTTAAAAACCTCTTAGTCATATCCATCATCCAGTTCAGATGGAGTTGACCAAGCTTGATACAAAGTCCTTACAGTAGCTAAAGGCAAAGGTCAAAGAGATATTGTGCCACCACCAAGTTATACAAACTATGCATGGTTGGTTTCTTATAATTTATTAATAAAATATGAGATTAACAAGGATGGTGAACCATTTATAATTTCATATATTGTTTATCAATTATGAAAATATCTAATAGAAACGCAAGATGAAATGGAGTCCTTACACAAAATTGGTACTTAGTAATTAGTCAAACTACCACAAAGAAAAAAAATAATTGGTCGAAAATGGGCCCTCAAAAGGAAGGGGTCCCCTCTAAGAGATGAAAGAGTCAAGTATAAGGCTAGCATAGTTACTGAGGGATATAGTTACATACCAAGTGTACAATTCAATGATATTTGCTCACATGTAGTAAAAAGCTATTCCGTTTGGCTTTTATTCACATTTATACCTATGCTTAATTTAGAGTTGGTATAATTAGATGTTAAAACTAATTTTAAAGGAGTGGATTTATATGTAATAACCATAGGAATTTATTACTAAAGACAAGAAAGAGAAAGTTTGCTTGTTGAAGAAATCTCTTTATAACTTAAAAAAAAATATGTTAGACAGTACTATAAGAGGTTTGACTTATTCATAACTAATCATAGATATTTGAGAAGCATGTACGATAGTTATGTTTTTTTTAAAAAATTGGTGGGTCTTTCATTTATTTGCTCATATATATGGATGATATGCTCATTGCAGCAATAAGTATGCTTGATGTCATGTATTTGTAAATACAATTAAGTGATGAATTTAAGATGAAAGATTTCGGAGGGATAAAGAAAATTCTTGGCTTTTAGATCCAAAAAGATAAGAAAGCAGGAAAATTATTTCTAAGTTTATGTTAAAGAATTATTATAGAGTTTTGATAAGAAAATGCTTAAATACGTTTATACACTACTAGCTACTCTTTTTAAGCTTTGGGTCACTTTATCTTCTTAGATAGATGAAGAGATTGGTGATATGAAACATAGTCATTATGCAAATGTAGTTGGCAATATGATGTATTCCATGGTGTGTACCTGACCAAACATTTCATATGATGTTAGTTTTGTTAGAAAATACATGACTAACCTTAGAAAAGTGCATTGACAGACAACAAAACAGATTTTATATATTTGTGGGGTTTAGTTGATACTTGTTTAGAATTTAAAAGAAGAAATGAAAGCCTAGCTAGTGATGTTGACTTAAACTGTATTGATGATCTCGAAAAAAGGAGATCACTTACTAGTTTTATATTATGTTTGGGAAATTGTGTTATTAGTTAGAAGTTAACCTTATAAGACACAATTGCTTTGTCTATAATAGAGGCTTAGTAAATAGCAATTACATAAGCATTCAAGGAGGCCATTTAGTTGTAAGGCTTGCATCATGAGCTTAGTTTGGATTCAAGGGCTATATTTTTCTTTTATTAAAGTCAAAATGATATACATTTGACTAAAGATAAAATGTTTCATAGAAAAATAAAGGCCTATTAACATCAGGTACCACTTTGTTTGGGATGTGATTTATCAAGGTACTGTTGTGCTGGAATAGATTAGAACCAAAGACAATCCTAATAGTGGTATTAATAAAGTCTTTTTTAGTAACTAAGTACTGACATTGTTTGCACTTGATTTCTATTTATAATATTTGACACCCTTAATTGGGCAATATGGAGAAGGTGGAGCAAAGTTACTTGTAACGATAATAAGTCAAGGTGGAGATTTATGAAGTGTCTTTACACTAACAATTATTGAAGACCAAGCATAACTCTTGGCCACTCATATTCTTGTCCAACAAGAAAATTTTAAGGCCATTGATTTATCTTTTCTACTGGCAAAGACCTACAACCTATAAAAGGCTTATACAACTTATTTTTCAACTCCTAAAAATCAAACACACCAAATGATATATAATGTAATATAAGTATATTTTGTAAGCTTGTGAATGTCTAATGAGTTGTAAATTTAAGTGCATCTTGATTTTAGGTTAGAGTGATATCTCTCTTTGTAATTATTGTGTTTTCTCTTTAGTGATACTTTTCTTCTTCTTTACCTGTGGACAAAAGCTTAAAGTCTAACCATATAAAATCATGCATTTAAAATTTTCTTCCTGCTTGTATTTTATTTCTTAATCTCCCTTTCTATTAATATTTTCTCTAATTACTTTAATCATCCCTAGGTATAACAGATCCCATAATTTTGAGAGATCAAATTCATTTGTAAGTGTGTAAATTTAATTATAGTAAGTAATAAAATTGGAGTATTATAGAGTATCAATCCCACAAAGGCAATACTATTATAATTATTAATCTTAGTCAAAAATAAAGAAAATAAGATTTAATAAATGATATTTAAATTATGCATCTAACTAAATAAGGTAATTAAAAACAAAGAAAAATTAAGATAACAAATGTTAGAGTATTGGAGTTCACTTATGAGGAATTTCAATTATCATGTATGATTGAATGTCAATGTTAAAATAAAAGTTAACCTAATATTTTTATACCTTTGTTAAGGCACACATGTATATTCAATTAAGAAATTACGACATCTCGCATACATAATTAACCTTAATCAAACTCATTAAGTATAATTAATATATTTAATTATCACCCTAGTATAGGAAATCAATTTCATTAATTCTGTAATGTTTATTCTACCAATACCCATATCATACTTCATATGATGGTCCTTCATACAATTCTTAAGACTAACTTTATGATGATTAGACATAAATCCAACATTAAGATAAAAGTGAATAAATTCAACTAAATGGTAATTACTTAGGCATCAATAGTTAAAAGATCTATCATAAGCTACATCCCAAACGTAACTAGGAATTTAACTACTCAACAAAAACAAACAAAAATAACATAAAATGAAATAAATAAGATAAATACAGAACTAGAAGAGTTTTCACGATCCTCCTCAAATCTTACTTCAAAATCATGTTTCATGTAAAGAAACTAAAACTAACAACTCAATGAGAAAAGAGCTTGCCATTGGCCTCCAAAGTCCTTTAAAAAAACCTTAATATGAGTTTTTATAAGCTGGAGTTATACAAAAGAGTTTTAAGGTGATTAACCTTTTAATTCTACCCATCCTTAAATTCTAAATCATGATTTTGGTGCCTATTACAATAGCTTTTAAAACTTTAACGATGTAGATATGACGAGTTTAGCACTGGTTCCACTTTATTTTTGGTATTGGTTTGCTTTTAGATAAAGACCATGACTAATATAGTTCTAACACAAACCCATATTCTATAACTATATTACTAAGTTATCCACGTTTTCCTAAGTTTTTGACATATTTAAGCTTGAATTGATCTCTGATGCCTTTTAAGAAGTTGTTACCCATCATTTTAGATTCCAGTTGACTCTAATTTCACCTTTATTGAAAAAAATATTAAGAAAGTTTGATAGATGCATATTTGACCATATTTATACACCCATATTTGATGTATTTTATTTGATATTTTATACTTTTATTGTATATTTGATACTTAATTTTTCCTAATTGCATTTATAGGTTATAATTGCCTTCATGAACTAAAAGGAGAAGAGTTTGGATGAAAACAAACTATTAAAGTAAAATAGGAGATACACAGTTGTGTCTACAGCCATGTACGACTCTCAACCCGTGTAGATATGTGAATTCTAGAGATTTTAGAGTATACACATTTTATAAAAAGATGTGACAAGAGGCCAATTAAGGGGAGCATACATTTAAAGGTGATTTCAGATGTGGAGAACATTCAGAAGGGATGATATTGATCTAGAGAAGTGGAAAATGTGAAGAAATCATCAACAAATCCAATAGAATATAACATCAAACCTCACACTTGTAAGAACATTTAATAGAAGAGAAAGGAAGATTTAGAATTATGATCTCTTTGTTTTTTATTCATTTTTCTTCCAATTTATGTTTGATTTTGTTTTCAATTATGTGTAACTAAACACTTTTTTAAGCAACCTGATCAACGACTTGCAAATGGTTCCATATCCTTTTACACATGTTTTATAATAGCCAATGAGACCCAAGAAGGCCATTAGCTCCTTTATTGAAGTGGGTAAAGGCCATTCTCGCATAACTTGCACTTTTTTAAGATCAGTAAAAACCCTCTTGCTGAGATATAGTGCCCCAAGTACTCAACACAATGTCCTCCAAACATGCATTTACTCCTCTTAGCAAATAGCTGGTGTTTACGTAAGAGATTAAAAATAGACCTAAGATGTTGCAAGTGTTCTATTAACCCTCTACTGTAAATTAGAATGTCGTCAAAAAAAACCAACAAAAATCTCTGCAAATAAGGTTTAAAAATTTTATTTATCAACATTTGAAATGTAGTTGGGGCATTGGTCAACCTAAGTGGCATAACTAAGAACTCATAGTGCCCATTATGTATCCTAAAAGCAATCTTGTGCACATCTGTCGGATGCATTTTGATTTGATGATAACCAATCCTCAAGTCAATTTTTGAGAAGAGATTTGCCCCATGAATTTCTTTCAATAGCTCCTTAATCAAATTAATAGGAAATTTGTTTTTGATTTTCATTTGGTTCAAGGCCCGATAATCCACACATAACCTCCACGAACTATCCTTTTTCTTTACTAACACCACCGAGCTAGCAAAAGGACTACAACTAGGTTGCACTATTCCACTTCTTAGCATTTCATCAACTAATTGCTCAATAACATCTTTTTGCAAACCTGAATATCTATATGGACTTTTGTTGACAGGTTGTGATCCCCCTTTCATTGGAATTTGATGGTTATGAAACTTGTCTGGAGGCAGTCCTTGAGGTTCAGCAATTAGATCCTGGTACTCATTTAATAACTCCTTTAGCTCAGCAGGCATTTCCACTTTGTCCTCCAGGGATGGCATGATGGTAAGTAACTCCCATTTTCCCTCACCCTTAACCTTAAGGCTGCAAAGTTGCATAGAAGACAAATTGGAGGGATTGGCTAGTAACTTTACCATTTGATCCTCACTCATAGCCTTAATTTTAGCATTGGGTGCTCCTTTGATTGTTACGAATTAGCCCTGCCACACAAATTCCATCCATAACTCATTGTAGTTAGACAAGCCATTGCCTAACATAGATAGCCATTACATTCCTAGAACCACATCACAACTGCCCAAGGCTACCACCAGCATGTCTGTACAAAAAGTGACCCCATGTATGGCCAATTGGATCTTTTTGTAAATTGCCTTACAATCCATAAACTACCCATTGGCTGTCACATCACAACTGTCCAAGGCTACCACTAACATGTATGCACAAAAAGTAGCCCCTTGTATGATCCATTGGACCATTTTGTAAATTGCCTTACAATCTATATAAACTCCCTATTGGCTGCCTCTACTTCTAATGGCTTAATGACAGTGAGTTCGAACCCTAACCTCTTAGCTGCCCCCTCACTAATGAAGTTGTGAGTACTATCTTAGTAATGCCTTCTGCTTAGAACTACCTACCACCATCATGATTTGAAATCCCACAGACCCTTCTAAAGCATTCATAGAGATTAGTGGATTTGCTTCCTCTTACATTTCCTCCATTAACCCCTCCTGATCATGCCCCACTTCCTCAATCTCATTATCTTCAATGCTAATGGAATATCCACACCTAAATTTGCAGTGATGGGAGGGTGAATATTTTTCAAGACATCAAAAACACAACCCTTGGGCTCTGCATTCATCAAAATCCCAACGTTTGTTTGTAGTGTTTTTTGAGTTATTGTGCTTGGGAGCAGGTAAGGTTGACAGAGAAGTATTTGGCTTGTTTTGGGTAGTGGGTGGCTCTGGGTTGACTTTAGTGTGGAATGATGACCTAGTAAAGGATTGTGAAGATATTTTGGGGAATGTTTTCTGGGTTTCTGTCATAGGTTCTGGTTCAACTTACAATCTAGCTAAGTCATAGGCGTCTCTTAAATCCTTTGGCCTGAACATCCTGACCAATTTTTTTTCATCATGCTTAAGCCCTCCTAGGAAAAAGGCTAGTGTTTGCTTCTCTGTGATGTCAGTCTTATTCCATAGAGCATCAAATTGATTGATATAAGTCTCCAGGTTGTCCTCCTACGTCAGGTCCTTCATCTTCTTTAGTAGGTCTTTAGCCCCACCAAACCTAAACCCAATGGCCTCCTCATGGTCCTCCCATGTTTTAATGCCACGACTCCTAGTATGCCTTTGATGCCATGCTAAAGCATCTCCAACCAAAAAACAAGCAACCATCTTAATCTTACCCTCGTCAAGAATTTCATCCACTTCAAAATATTGTCGACATTTAAAGATCTGCTGATTAACATCATCAATGCCATCAAAACTAGGAAAATCTCGTTTAGGTTTTCTAACCTTACAACATTTGTGGTGATCCTCATGGGTATTGTGCAATGGAATATGATCAGAGGATGTATTGTCCGTTTCGTCACCATACATGACATATTTGCCTTTGGAAGAGCTTAGACTAGCCATAGATTGTTGCAACTGCTCTAGGATGCCTGTTTGTTGCAGACTGAGCCCACGAATCAGGTTACGCAGCTCTGCCATTTATGCCTCAATCTTCTACTGCACTTGCTCCAACTTCTGGTCAACATTCTTTAGGGAAGAACACATCTGTTCGTATTTGTTAGTGCTATCCTTACTGAGGGCATCCAAGGACTCCTCCAGTTTTCTTATGTCTTGTGATCTAGTAGCTGTAGCCATCAATAATATCCTAGGCTTGTCTGCTCTGATACTAGATGATGTGGGTGAAGGTGAGTACGAACCAAATTGAATAGGAAATTGTGGGAAATCAATCGTGATAAGTGGATATCTCTCTAAGAGAGCACACAAACAATAACATAACATTTTGCATTGTATATTTCATGTGTTTCCTCTTTCTGTCACCTCTTGTATATCAACACGAAGGTAGCAACAAGAATTGTGGAGTTAGTTATAGCAGCTGCCATGCAGGTCATCCTAACAAAACTAAAACATGACCCAATTGTTCTTAAAGACTAACAAGACTAAACAAAAAGCCCAATTTATTGAAACTACTAAACTTGACTTCTCCTGGCTTCCCCGATGCGACTGTTACACAACAAAAGGTGGATCAAATAAAACCACACGAGGTAGAACAGGTTTTCTGAGGTAAATCTCAAAGAAAAGAGACGGGAAGAGAGGCAATCAATAATCTGGGTACATCGAAGAGTGAGCAGAGAAAAAATACAAGCAAATCAAGAGACTGACTTACTTGAGAGGTAACGCACGAGGGACAGGATCCTCTGTCCAATATTATGGTGTCTTATTTTATTTCATGAATTTCAGTCATTTATTTATGCAAATCTTGCGTTTATTTATACAAGACCCATGTGAGACTTACATAAATGAATGACTGAGATTCATAGGATATAATAAGACATTATAAAATCAGACAGAGAATCCGAACTCAACGCACAAAAGTTACCCGGTTGGTGCGGGGGAGCAATCTTGTCTTTGGTTCCAAAATGTTAAAAATCCGCTTTTCCCTTCAACCATTTGTTTGGCTTATGCACAGTCGTTTTGATTATTTCGTTGGATTTTTTGCGTCTTTCTCTCGTGCGTTTAATTCAGTCACTTACTAGCTGCGAACCGCAGCCGGACGTCGAGTTCTCTTCTCTGCCGGTCACTAGCATCGGACACTCGCCAACCAGGTACCCACTTTCTCAACTTGAGACGCCACCAACCAAAACCTTTTCTTTTATTGCTTTCGGTAAATTTAGAAGCTTTTAGTAATTTCAGCATAGCAGAAATAGCATCATAACAGAAGCAGTTATTTCACTTAGAACTGGACAATTTGCTTCCCTTATCCATTCTAAAACACGTGGTTCGACAATCAAATCATCTACAAACCAAGGCCCAGAGGTAAAATCAGTTCAAACTTATTTTGATGTATGTGGCGAAAAGGGGCTTCTGTTCTGGGAAACCCTAAGATGCCCCTCTCCTTGGCAGTCGCCATGCCTACCTTTAACCTTTCCTTTGTTCCGCCATAAGAAAGAAGCTATACCCGATCTTCTTCTTTCTTCCTCATTAACCAGAACTGTCTTCTTCTTCTCCGCATATGAGCCGCCACAGCCGTCATCTTCTCTAATACTGACCACCGCGGGTGACGGTTCATGCTTTTTTTTTCTCTTTCTTCGTGACGCCGACAAGACTGTTTCCGACGTTCACTCGTCCGTGCTCGCGTTTCAGTCTCTTTATCTCCTCACCCCTGGCGACCGCTGCCTAAGGTTGATTCTGTCGCTTGGTTGCTTCTTTGTGTCCAAGCTGATCTCTCTGTTACCCAGTCTATGTTGGCTCATGCACTTGCTGCTTCATTTTGAAACTTATTTAATTAATTGAGATACTACCATATGTCAAATGACATTGATTGCTTATTAGTTTTCAGATTACTGTATCGTGTTTTTTTAATAGTTCATTTCATAAAGCTTGGAGTTTTATTTGTATGATTAGGATATCGAAACCTAAACAACTGGGTTCTATTATCCGTGTAGGAAGTTATATTAATTCTGGTTTTTCGTATTGTGCCTTCTGATATTCTTGACACAGGCTGGAATAAACATTGAAACATGCAGAATATCCACCATATTGTATCTCGTCTGTCGTCACTAAAAGCCAGCCCATCTGTCTCCAGGTTTCTAGGTCTGAGAAACAATCAAATATTTCAAAACAGTATAAGAATCTCATCAGCTAATAGAAATGGAGTGTATTGGATTGTAGGCACTCGTAATTTTTCAGAAAAGTCTGGCAGCAATGGTGATGGAGGAAATGCAGACAGGTCGTTTGCTGGCGGTGGCTCTAATGATTTGGAGTGGGACTCTGTTTCATCATGGTCAACCGGACTGACCAAGGATCATTTTGATGGAGAATCGGTGGTTCACAATGTTAGTCCTAGTGATAGCAGAAACCATATGTCGGCCACCTTCTCTGGCTTAGATGAGATAGAAGACAAGGTAAAAGAACTCGAGGCTGAGAACAAGAGAGGCAAAGCTTTTGTGGATGGGTGGGGTGACAGGATGAGGGAGATTAGTGTACTAATGAAGCAAGTAAGAGAGCCCGGTGCAAGAGGATCTTACTTGAAGGACGTAGAAAAGTCTGAGATGTACCGGTTGCACAAGGAGAATCCAGAAGTCTACACAGTTGAGAGGCTTGCCAAGGACTACAGGATTATGAGGCAGAGGGTTCATGCTATTCTTTGGTTGAAAGAGATGGAGGAGGAAGAGGAGAAAAAGCTTGGACATCCCTTAGATGACTCTGTTGAGCTCTTACTTGATACCTGCCCCGAGTAAGATTTTATGATCTGAAGCTAGTATCAATTTCTAATATTGAGACTGGTTTGGCCTTATGGAAATTTCTTGCAGTTGTGGTTGATCTTTAACTGAGATGAATGAGCTGTTTTAGTGGATAATACGTGTTTTCTGTATTGTTTACATTATGGACCATTTTTTTCTATAAATATAAGATTTGCACTGTAGAGGATGCTGTTGTGTAGTTTACTTACCATTGGAAATAGTATCAGCTTCCATATATCAGTGTCTCCATTAGTGTAGAGTTCTACTTCTCTTATTATCGTTGTTTTCTATTGTTGCAGATTTTTCAATTCGCATGACCGAGAATTTCATGTAGCATCCCTCCGATATAAGCCTGATTTCAAGGTCATGCCTGAGGATTGGGATGGCACCACAAGAGATCCTGATGAAGTGCACTATGAGATTTCTAAGAAAGAGGATGACATACTTTATGAAGAGTTTGTCCAGAGGCTTAACTTCAACAAAATGAAAGTAAGTTCATGTTCTTCATCCCTTCAATTTGCATAGGATGAACTAAAACAAAGGTAATGGTGACTTTTCGCCACTTCTAGATAAATAACTACTGTCCCAGATGCCCCTAAATTCTTTGTTTGTGGATGCTAATCGATTATTCATCCCATGAAAGAGAAGTATTAGCCTCTTCCTCGTTTCCATGCAACCACATGTTGGATTCAGAAAGTTAGGTCAGTGGGGGGTAAATCTCAACGACGAGTAATGTTATTAATTTTACTATTAAGTTAATACTATTAATCTCACTATTAGATTAATAATAAAGAGAATAGATAATTTATATCTAGTACTAATTTGAAGAAAAAAAATTATGTGCACTAGGAGTATTATTTCATGTCATTGGGTGTTCCATCTAATTGAATAATATCAATAATTTAAGTTGGCAAAAATTATGTCTAAATGAAACGAGAGCTCGGTTTGTTGATGAAAATCCAGCTATGACATTTCTGTAAGTTCTTTTGTCCAGTTCAGGTCATAATATTAGAATGGTAGTAGGAAAGTTCCAGGTGTGTCTGATTTGTTTTCCTAACGGGGAAACTTTAACTTTCATTTGTTTTCTTTTTTGTATATTATATGATTGATCTTTTGTTGTGGACTCAATTTGGATTGATGAGTCCAAGTGTCCAACTGAAGTGAGCGGGGGAAAAGTGGGTCAAGCTTGGATGGATAAATGACATCATATTTCCTCTTGAACAGTTTGCAGGGAAAGTAAAATGCCATAAATATAGCAGGCGACGTCCCACCGAGGGGTGGAACATGACGGTGGAGAAATTGGGAGCGAGGGGTAAGCGCGGTGGTGGTGGTGGATGGAAGTTTGTGAGCATGCCTGATGGTTCCAGTCGACCACTCAACGAAACGGAGAAAATGTATGTAAAACGAGAGACCCCACGGCGTAGACGTAGAATTCTTCCATGATCCTTTTTTTTTAAAAAAAAAAATCCCCAAAATCTTCTGAATTCGTTATGTTCAGCTTAACAAGATCCTTACTTTTCTCTATATTATTTTTAGATGTTTCTGGCGATCTATTTGAAGCTGTAGATTTATTCGAAATTAATGGGTTTACTCTTTGGTCACAAGTAACATTCACACTTGTTCAAATCGAGATAATCGATTCATACATAGTTCACAATAATTATACGGAACGGAACCTAAACCAATGTGAAATTCAATACGTAATCTGCAATTGTTTTTATTGGTTTTATGATAATGACTCATTCTTAAAATTCTTATAATCACCGGTCATGGTGAAATGAGGTGATGGTGGCAGTTGTACATGGTTGGGTTATAAGAACTGAAAATATTTTTTTATTTTAAATTAATTATCATCTAAATGGTTGAAATAAATATCTAAAATTAAAACCTAAAGGACTAAAAATAGAAACTGATTTCGTAAACAAATAGGAAGACCATGATGTGGACATCTTCTTAGCAAATCATTGAATCCCTCCTATGTATTATACAAAGTCTTTGATTCAATATGAGCATAACAAGAGATGTCATTCTTCGTCTTCATTACCTTAGCTGGTTGAAAGTACCTCATTTGAAATTTCTTACCATTTGATCTCAAATTGTGATTGATCCTCTAGGAAGTGAGTTCAATCACTTCTTGCTCTATTCCTCAATAAGAAAGGAAATATCCTCAATCTAATTACATCATCAATGTCCTTGTTTATCTTAAAAGCATTGCAAATCTCCAAAAAAATGGTAATATAAGTGTTTAGATCCTCATCTTGTAATCCATCAAATTAAACAAACTAGTATACCATCTGTATGACATTTGGCTTAATCTCCAAGTTATTGCCTACAACAATTGGTCTGATGATATTGGACTTAGTTCCAGTTAGTGATGGCCTCGCGTACTCAAACATAGTTCTTTGTTGTCCCACTATAGATTTTATTTATACGTTCTCAAATTCTTGCTCCCACTATTCTTCACTTTGTTTAAGTCTAATTATAAGGTTTTGCAAAGTCGTTCTTTCAATTTCATAATCTACCCCAACTAGTTCCAACATATCACTTTGGTTCATAACCAAATCCAACTACCGAAAAAGCAATAAGAAAAAGATAAATAAATGACCAAAACTAAAATATTAAGAGAAATGACATAATGAAAATAAAATAAATGATCAAGTTAATAGCAATCAAGCATTCCTCATATTTCAGTCCTAGTAAAAACTTGATGATGATGTTATGGATTAACTTTTTTAATTACCAGAGCACAATGTAGCTATAGCTAATACTGACAAGTATCCCACAAAGACAATGAGTACTAGTAGTAACTCTTTTCTTATTATATAATCGATAATTGAGGTGATTTTAATGGTAATTTAGATTTAAAATAAAAAATAAACTAAGGACAAGTCAACGCTATCAAAAAACTAAAATAGAAAAAGTGTGAAAAATCAATCAATAAAAAAAAGGTACCTAAAATTTGAACCGCCTAAGACTTGTCATACAATTATGATTTTACTAATTAATTTAATCTAAAGTTCATTAGATCATGAAAATTCCTCAGTTATATTGATTTCTTTGTCAAGACTATTAACACTTAATTATAGATTGATTAACTGAAATATCTTTCTAATAAAACCCTTCAAATCACTTTAATCGATTTATGAATTTCATTATTAGGTTTGTCCCCTAATCCAAAATTTTTGTGTCAACCTATCTCTAGATTTACATATAAGTCCTTTCAATTGTGATATATCTATTCATATATTGGATTTCTCAATCTTAGTTACATAAACTCATACATGAATCAACATGGTAGCCATATTAATTCAAGAATCAATAAGAACACATAATTGAATCTCAATGAAATTAAAGAATAAAGTAAATTAAAATAAATTTACTAAAAGATTCATATTAGGGTTCATCTAATCCAAATACTAAAAGGAATTAAGTTCAAAGTAATAGAAAATAAAACATCAAAACCAAAGAAAAAGATGAAAATTAAGGATGCCATGATTAAAATCCTTAAAATCTCTAAAATCTTCATTATAGATTGATGAAAATCAACTCCAAATGGGCTTCTTTAGTTGTTCTTTGTGTTTTTTTTTTTCCTATTATGGTGGTTTTCTTTATGTTTCCCTAGCCTTCTTTGTCTTCTGTCACTCAATCTTATTTTTAAAATTAGAAATTCAAATTCTAAGAGTCACAAAAACATCAACATAGGCATGTTAATGGTTGTATTCTTCAAATAAAAGCAAGATGTTTTTCAATGCAAACAATTATATAGACACAAACATGTATTCTCAACGTAGCTTTCTCGCTACTTAACACTGACTTGTTGCCAGCCAACATGGGCATGTTTTACAGGAAATGCTCAACACACCTCCAAACTCTTTAACATAACCATGTTGATATCTTATACTTCGTAACTTAATCAAAACAACTCCAAATTACTCTAAACTTGTTTGAATTCATTCTTTTTTACTCCATGCAAGTAAATTAGACCTAGAATCAAAATATGAACAACATAGTGCAAAATATGCAAGTAAATTCCTCAATTATACTAATTTCTTTGTCAAGACTATTAATACATAATTATAGGTTGATTAATTGAAATACTTTTCTAATAAAACCCTTAGAATCACTTTAATCAATTTATGAATTTCACTATTAGGTTTGTCTCCAATCCAAAAGATTTTGTCAACCTATCTCTAGGTTTACCTGCAAGTCCCTTCAATTATGATATATCTATTCATACATTGGATTTCTCAATCTTAGTTACATAAACTCATACATGAATCATCATGTTAGCAATATTAATTCAAGAATCAATTAGAACACATAATTAAATATCAATGAAATTAAAGAATAAACTAAATTAAAATAAAGTTACTAAAAGGTTTGTATTAGGGTTCATCTAATCCAAATACCAAAAGGAATTAAGTTCATAGTAATAGAAAATAAAACATCAAAACTAAAGAAAAAGATGAAAATTAAGGATGCCATGATTGAAATCCTTAAAATCTCTAAAATCTTCATTATAAATCAATGAAAATCCGCTCCAAATGGGTTTCTTTAGTTGCTCTTTGTGTTTTTTTTACTATTATGTGGGGTTTTTCCTTACGTTTCCCTAGCCTTCTTTGTCTTCTGTCACTCAATCTTATTTTTTAAAATTAAAAATTCAAATTCTAAGAGTTACAAAAACATCAACATAGGCATGTTAATGGTTGTATTCTTCAAATAAAAGCATGATGTTTTTCAACGCAAACAATTATATAGACACAAATATGTATTGTCAACATAGCCTTCTCGCTACTTAACACCGACTTGTTGCCAGCCAATAGGGGCATGTTCTACAGGAAATGCTCAACACACCTCCAAACTCTTTAACATAGCCATGTTGATATCCAATACTTGGTAACTTAATCAAAACAACTCCAAATTACTTTAAACTTGTTTGAATTAATTCTTTTTTACTCCATGCAAGTAAATTAGACCTAGAATTAAAATATGAACAACATAAGTACCAAAATAGAAAATTACTCAAATAACAAACAAAGCGCAAAATATTGGTCAATCATTTTACTTACCTCAACTTTTTCAAGGTCAAACTCACATCGCTTATCTATTCAACTTTTTTTATGTTCGATTTATTATACTCTACATGTATGCTAATATGACTTGATACTTAATTGTATGACATTTTATTTCGATAATAATAATAATAATAGAATTAATAGTAAGTTATATTTGCAATAAATTAAATTTTTTATTATTTAATTGATATAATTTATAATTCTAAATAAATTTATAAAACTAGGTAAAAATTGT
>JANIPM010000213.1:192793-203881 GCA_027478405.1 Erythroxylum cassinoides
TTGAACATAAAAAGTCACATCAAATTAATATTTTTAGTATATAACTACCATATATCGTATTTGTGTCATACTATAATTATAGATATTTTTAATTTATTAAATAATAAAATTTATACGTATTATATGAAAAAATATTAATATGATGAAGTTCACTACAGCATTCATATTAATAGAGAATTTAACGTTGGATTATTATTATTATTATTATTACTACTACTATTATTATGTTTTTTATTAAAGTTATAAACTTAATTTTTGTAAAATTAAAAATCTAAAATCTAAATTCTTATAAGAATATTAAATGAAATACTAAGAAATATAATATTCATGCCTTTATAATTTTTTTAAAAAAATCATGCCCTCATAAGTTATTTTACATATCAATAGCTAATTACCAATCATCTTTAATAAACAGTTGATGTTATCCACTGGTCAAATCAGTTAATATAATCAGCTATCAGCTAATCGCTTATAGAATCAACTAACAGCTAATGCAATCTGCTGTTTGCTAAAGAGGGCATTTATCTTGTTTTGCTTTCAAATGCTGATCATGCTCTCCCTTGTGACGATGCATTATTACATGGTCCGTAATCTTTAGCTATGATATCCCATAGAACGAGGCATGAAATTGTATAAGTATGCATGGTTCTATCTTTGCAAGGTTTTTGTGTCATACTGTTTGTGGATGGAAGTCATGGAACCAATGTTCCATTTTGGTCTACGACAACGCACAGATGAGGGATATAATTTCTTTGATACAAATTTACAATTAGACTAGATTGGATGCTTGGTTATACTTACAAGTTGGATTTAGGAAATTCAATCAGGGAGTGTGACTGTTCTTTGGGTTTGAGTAAATGAAGCTTGTTATGCCTTCTTGGACATATATTAGTATAAGGTGATAATGCATTCGATATGTGTTAATTGAATTTGACCGTGGAAACAAATCATTTATGTTTCTGTTTCATTGTATACTAATGAGCTCGTGACTTGCCCACTGCAGGGGCTGCTTACACTTTGTGGGATGCATGATTTAGAAGGCAAACCTTTGTTGCTGTGTTCTTGTAACGATAATTCAATCCGCATCTATGATTTGCCCGCGTGAGTATATTAAGCTTTGCTCGTAGCTTTTGTCTGTTTCCCTTTATTCTCCTTACCAGTCTTGGATTTGACACTGGAATGTTCTTGTCCAGTTTTTCAGAAAGGGGTAGAATTTTCGCCAAACAGGAGATTCGCGTCATTCATGCTGGTCCTAGTGGTCTTTTTTTCACTGGGGATGGAACTGGCCAAGTAAGAGTATGGAATTGTGTATCTGAGTCATCGGCTACTTCCTCATGAACAAAATTTAACGTCTCAAAATGTAAACTAATGTCCAGCGATTCGATTATATTTCCTTTATTCTTGGTTATTACTGAACTGAGTTTGCGGGAGAAGTTATGGGTAGAGAATTCCAGTTTTGATTTTCCCAGTGTTACCATGTATCACACTCGTAAAAGAAAGTGTTCTCTGGCTCACATCAAAGTTGTAAAAGTTACAAGCCCCTTCTCATTGCTTCGAGGCTTTGTTCATCCAGTGTCTTACACTCCAGTAATACGAATGTTGATCAATCCCAGCCTATTTTCTGCTTTGTGGGTGTTTCTGCTTCGCCAGAGATTCTGTGTGCTTTCATTTACTAATTTTATTCTAGCTCCTCTGCATATATAAATAATTACAGTTTCAAGAATTGAGTAGTCGGAGTTAAAAATGGAAAATTAACATTCCTTCAAACATTTAAAACTCTATAATATCTGAAACATGTATAAAGGATACATTGAAGACAGGTTCTGTTCCAGTTAATCTACAGAAGTCTACTTCAATATCTGAAATATGTATGAAGAATACATTGAAGACAGGTTCTGTTTCAGTTAATCTGTGGAAGTTTACTTCACAGATTAAACCTCACCTTAATGGAATTTAATCCTCCAGAACTGGTCCCGGTGGCTTCTTCAACATCCTTTTGTGAGAATCCGCACCTGTAGGTTCGGGCGACTTAGCACGGCACAGCCTAACTTAGGACCTGGCATTATCTGTATTGAATTGGTCCGAAACCTAAATTTTGTTCTGAATTTCGATCGTAGTCTAGATACAGATGATGACAAGCTGTAGACATCTTTAACGATCATGAACTTCAACTTGGCAACAAAAGGATGATTTATGACACGAAAGTGAACAGAAATGATACAAAAATAGTTGGAGAACATGTGATACGAACCTGAATACTTGTTGAAACTAAAAAGTCCTATTGGCCTGGCTCCCATCACCAACACATTTGTATCTGGACCATCATTAGCTCGGCGATGTACGTGGACACAGACACTTGACGGTTCACACGTTGCTCCTTCCTGCAAGCTCACATTATCTGCAAGTTCGAAACAGAGTCTACAGGATGCAATACCTGTTTAACAGAAGAACATCATATTCAACATAAGTTTATTTTTGCAGAATACTTGATTCCAGGGTTTATATCAGATAATTCTTCAGTTAAAGATTCAAGGGTTTATATCAGATAATTCTTCAGTTAAAGATTCAAGGGCACAGAACTTGTTGATTCTAGGCTTTTAAACACTGCATAATTTCTTGAGAGGAATAGATCATCGGTTCTGTACCTACTTTGTTCTATGAACATCCATCCATCCAATAAATGAGAGATGAGATCCACAGAAATTGAATGGATGGATGGATGCTTATGAAACAGGATAAACACAGAGTAACAAGAACAAGTGATTTGAACCATTTCTTGAAATTGTTGACGCCAAGAATACATGTACTAATTAATTTTATTAAAATAATTATAAAATATTTTTTAATAATCTAAAATAAGTAAAAATTATGAGTGTCTAACAAAATAAATCGAAAATATTTATGACTTTTGATCTCGGATAATTAACAAGATGGATAATTAACATCACTAGAACTTAACAGTTATCTAAAGATGCTATTTTTAATTACAGAATTTCTTTATGATTGAGTTCATATGTTACAACCAAGATCATCCTTTAAATACGTATCGTAATAACTCGTAAATTACATGCTTTTGGTCAAAGCATTCGAGCATAAGAGTAGTGCTTCAGAAAGAATTCACGAACCAGTTGGATCACTCATACTTTTGTGCCACTAGTCGTTCGTTTCTGTTCAATATTCTGAGATAGTGTTAGGCCTAACTATACGATCTCCACATGCTTCAATGGAATACCAACCAGAAGGCTATTGCACATCAAGATGTTCCTCCATCGTCTCAAGTCATCATCCAACCTATGTAAACCAGCATAAGTGTTGGACACCAGACCAGAATTGCCACTGTTAGAAGCATCATTGTCAAGAAGATGGTTCAAAGCTATCTCAGCCAGATCCAGATTCCTATGCAGCTTGCAACCACTTAAGAATCTTTTCCATATTACAACGTCAGGATCTACCGGCATTCGCCTTATGAACTCATAAGCTCTGTTTAGTTCACCTATTCGACTCAAAAGCTCAACAACACAACCATAATGTTTCATATCAGGTTTTTCTATACTTCCAAAATATTCTAGTGCTTGATCTACCATCCCACTGTGGGTACAAGCTAGTAAAAGCCCCACAGAGCTTCCATGAGTTGGATGAACACCATCTCTCAACATTTCTGAGAAAATCTCAAGGGCATGACCTGCAAAACCATTTAAAGCAAGGCCAGTGATGATTGATGTCCAAGAAACATTATCCTTCTCTTTCATTTCATGGAAGATCTCTAATGCTTTCTCACCAGCTCCACAATTACAATACATATGTATTAAAGCATTCACCAGATGCATATCTACTCTTATCTCATGCTCGTTAATGTAGTCATGAACTGTTTGTCCAAAATTGCGTATACCCAAATGACCACAGGCAGAAAGCACACTGGTTAGTGTAATCTCATCTAGCTTCACATTAGTCTTTATCATATCTTGAAAAAGGTTTACTGTGTCAGAAAACTTATTTGCTTGAGCATAACCTGTGATCGTAGAGCTCCAGGAAATGACATTCTTTTCAAGCATCTGATCAAAAAGTTCCTTTGCTACAACTAAATTCCCTGCTTTTGCCAAACTCATGATCATTACATTCCAAGAAACTGTGTTCCTTTACTGCATATTTTCAAAAACTTGTTGTGCTAAATCCATTAATCCACGCCTTCCATAAATATCTATCAGTGTGTTGTCCAAGTAAATATCAACCTCCACATGATTAACATTAATGTAATCAACTACATAATCTACAAAAACCCATTCGCTGAAGTGACTTCAAGCTAATATCACTTTAACCATCGTAAAGGCGTCAGCTTTTACATTGGCTTCTGACATTGCATAAAATAAACCCAACACCTCATTAAACATATTGCACTGACTAAAACCACAAATGAACGAGTTCCAAGAAACTAAGTCTCTCTCAGCCATTTCATTAAACACCTGTAAAGCAAATCCGAAGTCACCCAAAGACGAATACAAATGTATCAAAGCATTCGACATAAAAAGATACGACCTAAATCCCAATTTTTAAGGTGCGGACATGAAACATTTGACCATGCAACACATCCTTAACACAAGCACAAGCCTCGAACAAAGAGGTGAACATCAAATTATCTCCACAAATTCCTCGACGATACATGAGATTACTGTACAAGTCAATTGCTTTGGTGGGTCAATCATTTTGAGACAGCCCACAAATCAAGTGGTTGAAATTTAGCAATGTGAGTCGTCAGATTTGATCGAAAATGAGGCGTGCTTTATGAGCACTAAACGGAGATAAAGCATAGGACTTTAAAACTAGGGTTATTGAATATGGGTCAGTATGGAGATGGGTTCTAATGAGAAGTAGAACTTTTTATTAAGGCACGCAAGTGCAAATCATAGAGCAGAGAGAAGAGAGAATGGACCAGATCGTAGAGCAGAGATAGAGAGAAGAGAGATTTTTTTAAAACGTCGGATTATATAAACGTAAACGACGCAAATTATAAACGTTAAAGTCTACCCAAAAAAGTTAAAATGAGGGGTTTTTTTTAAGCTCCAAATTTAAGCTTCTTAGAAAGCTATATTTTAGCTTTCAAAAAAGCTATTTCTATTTAAAAAGTACTTTTGGATTTTGCAGCCAAACACTCATTTTTCTTAAAAATAACTTTTGCGGTAGAAAAAAAGTACTTTTTCACCCTCCAAAAGCTCAACCAAATAGGTGCTAAGCATGTTTTGGATGACTGCTATGTAACACGTAGCATAGACCTTATTACGTATCTCGGATCGTTTGTAAAATGGTTAAAAATGAAAAAATGTGGAATACCTAATTTCGATTCCATCTCAGCTTCCGAAGCAGTTTTTGAGGCTAAAGTGAACTATAATTACCCGCGACCTTCACAGAAAGTGATCATCGACACATGGTTAATGTCTTTCTACATTTTTCTCAAAACATAAGCACTCTTAAGGGTCCAAGGATCCATGTGCTTACGAATGATATGAGCAACTGCCGGAAACCTTAATCTTTATATATAATATCCATATCAGATTTCTCCATCACAAGACCGATATGAGTCCGGTCCACACTAATTAGGATTCATTTTTTACGCGAACTTCGACCTATTGATTTAGATCATTTATTGGACAACTTTACTATTTTTATCAAGATCAAATGACCTAACTTATTTGATAAGTTATTAAAAAACAAAAATGTTAATTAAATATTGTCCAACTTTATGAGAAAGGACAAAATTGTCCAACATTCTCCCCACCGACAAGTATTAATTGCATTTTTTACTCTAGTTTAAAAATATTTTAAAAACTCAGTTAAGTCAAGCTATTAAATTAGTCGACTAGGTTTAAAAATAAAACATTTGATCCAAAGATAACAAAAGTTCATCATTCCGTCTTGCAGGGCTTTCAAATCCAAAAAGTATCAAATGCATATGTCATGTGCGACATAGATCTAATACAATCATGCATACCTAATATCTTACTTAACATGAATGGGAAAATGAAGTGTGGCAAACTAGGATGATACCTTTATGATCTAAATTATATCATCTTCATTTGTAGGTCTCAATTTTTCTAACTTTATACTAAATCGCATATGTTAAATTGCAGTAGAGAAATCATGTTCAACATTAGAGAAATTTTGTTTCCTCTCACTAAATGTTAAACTGCATTAGAGAAAATGTTTATGTTCTTCAACTGAATGCTAAACTGCATTAAAAAACCTTTATTAGATTAAAAACTTATATCTCCTTATATCATGTTAAACTTCATGGATATTCGTCTAAAATTGTATACGTCTAAATGACATAGGCATAAGGTCAATTTATATATATGCCCAATGACCTTTAAATGTTTAAGATCGATACAAATCTTAATACTTTCATACGTATTATGACAATGTACGATAACACGTATTATTGAGGATAAACGATGATCATCTCTATTAATAAACCACCATATTGTCATAATACATCAAATGTATAAATGTATATGGAGCAAACATAATGATCCCCTAACTAATAGTGTCTAAGGACTTCAAAACACTCATACTGTATACTTGTATTTCAAACACAAGTGGGTGAAGTCCTTTAGTTAAAGTATCGACTAACTTTTCCTCAGTCTTTAAATGCTCCAAATCTTAATGTCACAATTTCGTATCAACTCCTTTATAATCAAATAATTGACCTCGAAATGTTAAGACCTTGTGATATTCTTATTTGTTATTAAATAACACAACAACAAGATTATCATAGTACAATTGAATGGGTCTAGCCACTGAATCAATTACAGACAACTTAGAAATTAAGTTTTTGAGCTAAACCGTCTATAAAGTAGCCCCATAGTATGCACTCTGCATGCATAGTCGAAGAAGTTACTCGTGTTTACTTCCACGATATTGTACCATCTACAAACTTAAAATTGTAACCTTAAGTATACTTTTAATCATCCGGACATGTGACTAAAATCTGAATTTGAATTTCCTACAAAGTTTAGTCTATTGACTGTGCTATATGTCAATATATAATTCTTAGTTTCGTTTAGTATCTCAATACTTACTAGATTGCATTCCAATGGTCTACATCTGGATTAACCAGATATTGACCAAACAGTCAAATAGTTAATGCAATGTTTCACCTAGTACATAGCCAAGCATACATCAGGATATCAATCGTACTAGTATACAGAATATTCCTCATAACCTCTCTCTTTACTTTATTAATTGGATACTATGCCAAAGATTATCTCTAACTATGAGAGATAGGTGCTATGACAAGTTTATTGTTAATCATATTTGGTTTGGGTGGGCCCGCACCATTAGGTTTTGTCCCCTTTGGCCGCCTAGGTTGTCTACCTCCTATCTCCATTTCTTGGGGAGTCGTGGGAGTCGAACCTGAGACCTCAGGGTTTTGTTGGGTGCATAACCCACGCCTCACACCACTGAGCTACGTAGGTTAGTGGTGAGAGACGTGGGTCATGCACCCAACAAAACCCTGAGGTCACAAGTTCGACTCCCGCTGCCCCCACGGGATGCGCAGCGCCCCCTATGGGATGTGGATGTGACCAAACAGGACAAAACCCAACAGTGCAGGCTCACCACAAGTGGTTAGAGGCGTGGGTCATACACCCAACAAAACCCTGAGGTCACAGGTTCGAGCGACGAGATCCGCGACTGGTTCGACCAAAGGGGACAAAACCTCAAAAAGGTGCGGGTCCCACTCCCAAACCAATATTAAACATTTGTAACACATATACTCAATGTATGCATTCTATGAGAAGACTAATGAGTGTTAAGATCTATCCTGATAAATCTAAATAACTAAGATAGAAGATGTTACACCAAGGTCTTTCATGTCAAAGTTCTTGACCAAAAGTTACTTAACCTCATACAACATGGTTAAGTAATTTGACGCAAGCAATTTATCATCCACATGCAGTAATAGGAAGATAATTTTGCTCCCCCTTTTGCTCCCCTTAACCTTATAGTACAAGCATTTTTTTAATTTTGTTTTTAATGAAGCCAAAAGAGACCAAACCTTATCAAATGTAAGGTATCACTTTTAGGAGATTTGATATAACCTATAAATTGATCTGCTTAATGTGCAAAACATATCTGTTCTATTTGGATCTTGAAGTCCTTCAGGTTGTACCATACAGACCTCTTCATAAAGGTTTTTACTCAAGAAAGCAGTTTTGACAGTCATCTGATGTAACGCTATATCATCATCAGCTACAATTGCCTTAATCACTCAAAATGTATCCTACGAGGATACAAGAGAAAAGGTAACATAAAGTCAACCTCTCTCCAACTGAGAGAGCACATAAACTACTGAACTTTATCCCAAAATCCTTTAGGTCTTAAAACTTCAGTTACAATTGGCAAGTTTGCAGTTCCGATGCAAATCAACTAGCTCCCAGACCTTACTATGCTTCATGGCTTGCATCTCGTCATTCATTTACCTAACTGCATTAGATCTTGTACCCTTAGGAACCTCTGTTTGTATAGATATAGGTTCTTGTTCTTGTACATACACAGTACAGAGACCTAGATCTACCAAATCTAATTGTGTGAGTAGCGGGTACATAATAACCGGAGTATCCACCCTTCGGATAGAGCTCACCATCATCATAGACATTGTATTCCAGAAACTTAGTTGATTGTGATTCCACTATTCTGGTCTCACCTTCTTTACAGTAAAAGTTGTAGCCTTAAAATGGTCGAGATATCTTACTAAATAGCAATGAGCGAAACGACCATGCAATCTTTCTTTATAAGGATTATATTACCTCAGTAAGGCAGCCCCATACACGAATGTGTTTAAGGCTGAGTTTTCAAACTTCTAGATAATTAGGTAGAATAGCCTTATTTTGAATCGACTTCTTCAAGTCCTTTAGGGTGCAGTTATTCTTTTCGGCAACATACCATTTTGCTCAGAACTACTCGGTATAGTGAATTAAATCACTATTCCAACTGATTCCAAATATCTGACAAACAGACCTTTTAAAGTCCTGAAGAACCATGTTTGTCATGATATTCTCCTCCACAATCAAATCTAATTATCTTGATGAATTTTCCCAGTTGGTTATCAAACTTCAATCTTTAAGTAAGAACACATAACTATAAAGGGAATAATCATCAACAAATGTCAGAATACATTTGGGATTGCATAATGCAACTGTATAAGGTCTACCAATATCTTTATGTAACAAACTCAACAAGTCAAAAGCATAAGTTGACCTCAATATCCTTATTAGTCAACTTACCCCTGCAATAGTCTGCACATATTCCTATATCATTATAATCTAAAATTGAGAAATGCTTTCCTTGATCAATCTCTTAACCCCAGTTTTGGAAATGTGACTTAAACTTTTATGTCACACAATGTATGACTTTTCATTCATCAGGGTTCTTTATTTCATAACTTGTTTGACAAGATACAAAGAAGTATATATCTAATTCAAGATAAGACATATTCTATACAAATCATATGACAAGAAAGTTGTACCATTATGTTTTGCATTAAACAACAAATATACAACAGAAGCATTAAATACAAAACATTAACCCTCTTTGTCTAAAATTGATCAAAAGATTATATATAAAATACATCGTGTAAAACCTAAATGAACCTTACTATAGGGATCAGTACATGCATTCCCCATAAATATTACTTTTACTTCATTTTTGTAAACCATTAATTCCTCCTTTTTATTTTAGCTTTATCCTAAATATGAACCACTGCATTGTGTAAACACCTTGATTAGATGTTCCACTATATAGTCACCAAATACTTAATGCGAATATTGCAAATTAGATTCACAAATTGATAAGCCAATGAGTTACATGATGGTCTCACTCTTTCCTTTTAAACCTCATATTACTAGTTTCTTTATGTCCCTAGGACCTTTACTAGTACTAGATTGACCAGCATCAATAAGTAGAGAAGATTTAAACTTTCTACCTTTGAACTTAGCCGATTTCATCTTGGTCTTCCCTTAAGTTGCTTCGAGGGCTATAGGAATAGGAAACTTGAATTTCTCCTCCTTAACAACACAATGGGCTATCAAAGCATTAAAGTCTCATTCCTCATCAAGCGAGTAATATGTCATTACCAGATTACTAAACACTAGAAGGAGTGTATTCAGAGTCTGGTGAACAATAAAGACATCATGAAGAGGAACATTTAATAACTTTAATCTACTGTGAAGATGAATCATTCTCGATATATACTCCGTTACTCTCCCTGCTCTAGTATATCTTATGGAGAATAATTCTTTCATCAAGGCACTTGTTTTAACATTAGGTGAGACTGTATACTTCTGGGAGACATTATCAAGAAACTCTTTCACTATGTTCGTGTCCGGAAGTCCACTTAGTAGATGATCAAATATGAATCTCTTAATGGTCATCAAATATAATTTGTTAGATTGATCTCAGGCTTCATAGATTGCTTTATGAACTCTCAAGCTCATAGATGTAGGTGGAGATGACCTATCTATCCGTATGACCATATTAACCTCAATTATCTCCATAACGTTCAATACATCCACTGTCCACTTCTTTGTATTGAAACCAAACAAGGTTTCAATAGTGACACTGATTTTGTTGACCAAAAAGGTAATTTCAAGATGATAATGTTTAAATCAACACAAATGTAGGACAATAATGATACTCAAAGCCATTACACAGTATCTTTATTGAAAATCCAGTCACACATATTATGAAATACATGTAAGCTGAATACATAATATATACAACTAGACTTCTACATAAAAGCGATCAGAGTATAAACTATCAACTCTCGTGACACTACTACCTATGGGCAAATAGATCATTCAAAGAATGACTTTCCTCTTGGGCCCCGTTTGGTTGTCAAGGATTGTTGTCAGGGAAAGTAATCTTTTTTCTAAAATTTAAATTATTACGTTTGATTTGTTTTTTTAGTAGTTAGGAAAGTAAAAACTTTCCTAATTTAGGGAAAGTAGTGACACTTTCCTTAGAATCTAAATCCCAACACCCTCCTTGGTATTTAGATTACTTTCCTCAGGAATTTAATCTAAAAAATACACTAGACAA
>JANIPM010000213.1:482059-492101 GCA_027478405.1 Erythroxylum cassinoides
CACCTCTGCTGGAATCCCTCTCAACATCGACGACACCATCTCAAACTCCCGATTATACTCAGCTACTATACCCAGCTGTTGTAACTTCATGAGAGCTGATAGTGGGTTCCCCGCCTGAGCACTTCCAAAACGACGCACCACGGTTGTTTTAAAAGTCGACCAATCTCCCAACGGCGACCATCCTTCTCTCCACAAAAACCAACTCAAGGCATCCCCCTCCATACACACTGCTACCGCCGCTAGCCTCCCTGTCGTCGGAACTCCATTCAGATCAAAATATCGCTCCACCTTGAACAACCACCCAAAAGGATCATCTCCATAGAACACAGGGATCTCCAACCTTCTATGAGTGTTTTCCTTCCTCCTCGACTCTTCCTCTATCGGTATGTCAGCTTGACTCCTCAAATCTGTTACATCATCGGTCTCCTCTCGCGGTGCTTTCTCCCGACTTCTATGTCCTAATGACTCTTGGATCTGTCTCATACATTCAAATAACGATGCAATATCCCCTGTCATCTTATCAACCTTTTTCTCTATTGTGTTCATTTTGTCATCCACTATTCCCAGATCCTCAGCCAGCTTCAACATTTCTCTTTCAATATTATCAACTCTAGAATCCATCCTAGTCACTACCATCCCAGCACCTCAACTGCTCTGATACCAAATTGTTAGGATCCAAAAATCCTAACAAGCTATAACTCCGTAATCAACAACAGCACAAGAACTTAAGCAGAAAAACCAATAGGAAAAACAGACAAGAAGATGGAATGAAGAAGAATTCAATGTATTCAGTATATAGATATGCTAAGCTTCGAGGGCTAGCTAACCTCCTCAATACACAGTTTTCATAACTGATTCATAATGATGCCCTCACCCCTCCTCACACAACCTCTTTTATTCCCCTTGTCTAACTAACTATCCAACCCAGCATCCTATCTTTCCTCACAACCCCTACTCACTTTCCAGATTACTATTCTGCCCACCCCTCTTCTTCCTACTATATTGCTGATTATAACGGGTCTCAACAATACCCCCCCCCCAAAAGAAGCCACCTTGTCCTCAAGGTGGAAAGAAGGGAATTGGTTGTTGATAAAGGCAAAACTCCCCCAAGTGTTTTCAAAGTCAGGGAGCTCTTTCCACTTGATCAGGACTTCCAGTTCTCTATTAATTTTTCTGCGTACCTGCATTAATGCTTCAGGTTCCAGCACTAAATTCAGACCTTCCTCCAAACAAACCGGCAGTGGTTGGGAATTAGGGATAGGCACCACCGATTTCTTTAGTTGTGAAATATGAAAAACATTATGGATCCGGGCAGTAGTTGGTAGCTGGACTTGATAAGCAACTTCTCCAATTTTAGCTAAGATTGGGTATGGGCCATAAAACCGTGGTCCCAACTTCTCATTAGATCTAGAAGTGAGGGACTTGAACCGATAGGGTTGTAGCTTGATATAGACTAGATCACCAACTTCCAGTGTAAGGTGTCTTCTCTTCTGGTCAGCATAGAACTTCATGTGTTGTTGCGCTTTTTCTAAATTAGACTTGAGCTCATTCAAAATCTGGTTTCTGTCAATAATTTGCTGATTAACCTCCTCCACCAGCGATCCACCATCTATATACTTAAAGAGAGTAGGAGGGTCCCTACCATACAAAGCCTTAAAAGGAGACATTCCAATGGCACTGTTGTAAGTCGAATTAAACCAAAATTATGCCCAACTCAACCATTTTGGCCATTCTTTAGGTTGCTCTCCAGCAAAGCAGCGTAGGTAAGTTTCTAAGCATCTGTTAATCACCTCAGTTTGCCCATCCGACTGAGGATGATAGGCTGAAGTCATGTTAAGTGTGGTTCCCGACTGTCGAAAGAGTTCCTGCCAAAACCCACTCATAAATACCCTGTCTTTATCGGAAACAATGACTTTAGGAAAGCCATGTAGTCTGACCACTTCTCTGATGAATATAACAGCAACCTATTTAGCTGTAAATGGATGCTTCAAAGCCAGAAAATGACTGTATTTAAAAAGCCGATCAACTACCACTAGGATGGTGTCAACTCCCATGGCTTTAGGCAAGCCTGAGATAAAGTCCATAGATAATTCTTCCCACACTAAGTTAGGTATAGGGAGAGACTGTAATAATCCTGCTGGTTTTAAAGTTAGATATTTGTTTTTTTGACAAACATCACAAGATAGGATAAACTGCTTAATATCAGATTTCATACCCCTCCAATATACTACCCCCGATAATCTCTTGTAGGTACGAAAAAATTCAGAATGTCCTGCAAAAGGGGTAGTATGAAATTCACTGATCAATTTATGAATATGTGGACCAGAATCAGGTAAAACTAACCTGTTGGAATAGAATAGGCGTGACCCCTTCAATGTAAACGGTGGATGGCACTCAGGTTGGAGCAATAGATCCTGGATCAGGTTCTGCAATTTTGGGTCCTGTTGTACCAAATCTTCCAACTGATCCATCTCCTCATGATAGGCCATGGAGATAGCCTTGAGCTCCCCTTCATTTCTTCTGGATAAGGCATCTGCTGCTTTATTCTCAAGGCCAGGCTTATAGCGAATTTCGAATCTGAATCCCATAAGTTTAGTGACCCATTTCTGTTGTTCTTCACCCAAAAGCTTCTGATCATTTAAAAAATGCAGACTCCGTTGGTCCGTTTGAATAATGAAGTGCCTTCCTAGTAGATAATGCCTCCATTTCTGGACTGCCATCACAATTGCCATTAATTCCCTATCATAGACTGGTTTAAGCTGGTTCCGAGGGGATAGACCTTGACTTAAATAGGCTACTAGTTTTCCCTCTTGCATTAGCACAGCTCCAATGCCGATTCCCGAAGCATCAGTCTCAATAGTAAAAGTTTTGGTGAAGTCTGGTAAAACTAATACTGGAGTATTGGTCAACACCTTCTTCATTGCTTCAAAAGCAAGCTGCGCCTCTTCTGACCACTGGAATTTATCCTTGCACAGCAGATTCGTCAAGGGTTTTGCTATACTGCCATATCCCTTTACAAACCGTCTGTAGTAACCCGATAACCCCATAAATCCCCTCAAAGCCCTTACCTCCCTTGGAACAGGCCACTTTTGAATGCTGTCTATTTTAGAAGGATCCACTGCAACTCCTTCTGCCGAAATGTAGTGCCCCAAGTACTCTAGCTTCTGCTGTCCAAAGCTGCATTTCTTCATATTAGCTACCAATTGATTATCCACCAGCACTTGTAATGCCCTTCTAAGGTGAATAACATGTTCTGCTAAACTTTTGCTATAGATGAGGATGTCATCAAAAAACACCAATACAAACCTCCTTAAATAAGGCTTATAGATTCTTTGCATCAGGGACTGGAAGGTAGCAGGAGAGTTTGTCAGCCCAAAGGGCAAAACTCTAAACTCATAATGCCCCTCATGTGTCCGGAAGGCCGTCTTTGGTATGTCACCTTCTTTAACCCTGATTTGGTGATACCCGGACTTCAAGTCAATTTTTGAGAACACTACCGAACCTCCTAGCTCATCAAAAATCTCATCAATGCATGGAATTGGATACTTATCAGGTATTGTTTCCTTATTCAAGGCCCTATAGTCCACGCACATACGCCAACCCCCCATCCTGCTTTCTCACCAATAAAACTGGGCTGGAATATGGGCTGGAATATGGGCTGGTGCTTGTTCGGATCACACCAGAAGAAAGCATCTCATTCACCAACTTTTCTATCTCGTTCTTCTGGTAAAAAGGATACCTGTAGGGTCTAGAATTTGGAGGTTTTGCTCCTGGTTCCAAAGTGATTGCATGGTCAATGTCCCTCTGAGGTGGTAACCCTGAGATGGGCTGAAAGACCTGATCAAATTCCTTTAATACTACTGCAATGTCGTCAGTGACACCCAACAAATTGACCCGTTGTTGATGGTCCACCTCTAATGCACATAATTCAGTTGCAGCTTCTGCAGCCTCTTGGACACTTCTTTCTTCCACCATATAGCCAATACCTCCTTGTTGTAAAATCTTGCAAATAGTTTTGAAGGACACCACCACCGAATTGAGGCAAGGCTCTCCATAGAATTTCACCTTTTCTCCATTACTTCTGAACTTCATGACTTGCTTCTTAAGATTAAGGAGTATATCACCTAACGTTTCCAACCATTCCACCCCCAAAATTATGTCGACACTCTTCATATCAAAAGGAAAGAAATTTTGCCTAAGAGTGGTACCTTGTATGACCATTTCCACCGATTCACATACCCCAACACTTTGAACTTTGCAATCATTTCCCAGCTTTACCTTGTAAGGTTTAGTCTTACTCACCTTCAGACCCAACTTCTCCACTAAGCCTTCTCGCACAAAATTATGTGAAGCCCCACTATCGATCAGCACCACCAACTCTTGTCCGGCGATTTTTCCCTTCACCTTAAAGGTCTGCAGTCCCGTTATTCCCAACACAGAACTCGCTGATAACTCCAGTTCATCCAGTGTGTACAAGTCGTCCCCCTCAAGAGAAAGTTTGAGTATTAATACCTAGTTAACGAGATCAGCCTCCTCCTCCTGTAAGTCATCGAACTGCTCATCATCCTTCAATAAGATATGAAATTGCTTTTCACCGCATCTGTGTCCTAGATCAAATTTGGCGTCACATCTGTAACACAGACCATGCTCCTTCTTCCTTTGGATCTCCTCAACTGTCAAACGCTTGAAGGGGTAAGGAGAGTCTCTCCGGTATGGTCGTCACCCTTCGAACCTCCGATTAGGGTACGAGTTCACCCCCGAACTGTTTGCCGTGGGCGATGGCGTAGCCCGACTCCCCTCCATGAGTCGATTAGGGCTTCCCAACAACGTGTTTGGTAAAGGAGAATTGCTTATGTTTTTACCGTGGCTTGGGTAAATTTTATTACCCATTTCTCCACACCCATACCCGGTTAACCCACTTTGGGTTCTCGGCCCTTTAACAGGTTGGATTGATTGATTCCAAAGGGCCCAATTCCTTCCTTCAGTCGCCAGCGCCACCTCCATTAACTGCACCAGTGAATCAGTTTGTTTCAGCTGCAGCTCTGTCTTTATTTCTTCCTTCAACCCATTCATATAAGCAGCCGTTACCACCTCCGCTGGAATTTCTCTTAACATCGATGACACCATTTCAAACTCTCGATTATACTCTGCCACCGTACCCAGCTGGTGTAACCTAATGAGAGCTGATAGAGGATTTCCTGCCTGGACTTTCCCAAATCGCCGCACCACTGCGGTCTTAAAAGCGAACCAATCCTTCATCGGTGACCATCCCTCTCGCCACAAAAGCCAACTCAAAGCCTCACCCCCATGCATACTGCTACCGCTGCCAGTCTCCTAGCGATTGAAACTCCATTCAAATCAAAATACCGTTCTACTTTAAAAAGCCACCCCAACGGATCATCTCCATAAAATACCAGAATTTCCAACCTTCTGTGAACCTTCTCCTTCATCATCAACTCTTCTCCCATCGGTATTTCAGCTTGACTTCGCGAATCTGTAAAGTCATCGACCTCCTCTCGCGGTGCTTTCATCCGATTTCTACTCCCCAATGACTCTTGGATCTGTCTCATACATTCAAACAAGGATGCCATGTCTCCGACCAATTTATCCACCTTCTTCTCCACCGTATTCATCTTATCATCCATCGTTCCCATGTCTTCAGTCAACTTTAGCATCTCACACTCAATATTGTCAACCCTAGTATCCATTCTGGTCACAAACATCCCAGTACCTCACAGCTCTGATACCAAATTGTTAGGATCCAAAATCCTAACAAAGGTTTTAATCACCACACTTCACAGCAACAAGAGAACTTTAGCAGAACACTAACAAGGAAAACAGAAAAAGAAGATAGACTGAAGAAAATATCAAGGTATTCAATGTATTGATATGCTAGACTTCGAGGGCTAGCTAACCTCCTCAATACAAAATCACTATAACCAATTCGCAGAGATGATTCTCATCTGTCCCACACTACACCTTTTATTCCCTCTTTTTTAACTAACTAACCAACTCAGCCTCATATCTCTCCCACACCCCTACACACTCTCCAAATTACTGATATGCCCACCCCTTCTCTTTCTGCTATATTGCTGATTATAACGAGTCTCAACATAGAGCCATTTGACGGCACATGATTGGCGCGTGCGCATCAGTACCGCTTCTTCGCTGGTACGGTGCATCACCCTCCGACGGAGATGATTGCTGCTGTGAATCACACCATTAGATTACAAATGGAATGGTTACGAATCTTGGACGACCTTAATTCTAATGTAGGAGAAATAATGTCTGCATGTGCAAAATTTCTTTACTTTTGACATTTTTTTATCGCGCTGGTTTAATTTTAAGATTGCCTATAAAAAAGACAGAAGACATTGGCAATATTGCCATCTTGTTACGTCTTTGCTATATGATGATTAGCTTCTTGAAGTATAGTCCTATTCAGTGTCTCTTATGAGAACAAACAGCATCTCAATAAAACTGGATTGTAACTACTGTTCATGGTTAAAAACACGCCCTTATAACCAAAGAGTTGGATGGACAATGTTTGGAATGTTTGTTAGTAGCGTTAGAGCAACAGTAAAGAGTGGTAAGGGACTGTTTTGCAATTCTCAGAAATCTCTTCTACAAATTTGCGTTCATTGTTGATGAATTTCTAAATTTTGATGATTCAGGTATGAGAATTATCATGTCCATCATGAAGGCGCCGAGGAAGAGAGAAAAGCCAACTACGAGGATATGGTAGGCATAGCTTGTCTATTTTTCTTCCCATATTTGGCATAATCGACCCACTTTCAGAAAACTTGATTGTTTGTATATAAATAATATGTATATACACAAGGCATCTTGCCTACTTAGAGGTTAAATCTGAGATACGGTGGGTAATTATCCTTCACGTGAATTTCAGGTGAATAAATACTATGATCTTGTAAATAGCTTTTATGAGTTTGGTTGGGGTGAGTGTTTCCACTTTGCTAACAGGTACTAAAAATGTCTTTTACATTTCTTTCATAAGTGTTTTACAGGTTGCAGTTAAATCGGATTTATGGGATTCATTTTGTTCTTGCAGATTCAAAGGGGAGTCCCTCCGAGAGAGTTTCAAACGATATGAACACTTTATTGCTTTACAACTTGGCCTTAAACGTGGACAAAAGGTTGGCTGCTTCATAGAAACTGGCAAAATAGAACCTGTCTTATTCAAATGATTTCATCCATTGATTTCGCTTGTCATTTATTAATATTATGCAGGTGTTGGATGTCGGATGTGGAGTTGGTGGACCGCTGAGAGAAATTGCTCGGTTCAGGTTTGTGAAATATTCTCCTCGCCCTATACTAAGAACAAACATTTGGGTACCATGTGCATATGACCGGTACTCGTAGTTATTTTATACGATTAAAAGTACAACCAAAATTGGCTGCAAGGGCATAAACCAACATCCTGCTGGTTGAATAGTTTCCTTTGAGGAATAGGGCCGTAATTAGCTATCAGATAACTTAGTGGAACATTCAAATCTAGTTTTTTGTAATATTTATCCTGAGAGACACATTGTAGTATTTGATAGTCTCTTATCAAATTCATGTCATCCATGTAAAATAATGCATGAGAATACTTTTGAGTGATTACAATTTTTGCTGGTTATTTGCCGCAGCTTCACCTCAGTTACGGGGTTGAACAACAATGAATATCAGATGACAAGAATGAAGGTGGACAAATATCCTTTTTATATATATGCTTTTCCTGACCAAGTTACTCTTTCTGATTTGGTAGTAAAACTTTGTCTTGGCTCTGAAGCATATTGTTTTCCTTTGCCATCAGGAACTAAATCGCATTGCAGGGATAGACAAGACCTGTGATTCTGTTAAGGTCGGTTCTTTTCTTATACAACTAATTGTTTTTGCCAATTTCGCTTGTTGCTAATTTTCATTAACTTTAACACAAATGTAGAAAGACATTGGAGATGCTAACGAGTCTGTTTTATTGAACATTGTTGTTCTATCATGACTTGCAGGCTGATTTCATGAAGATGCCCTTTCCTGAAAATAGTTTCGATGCAGTATATGCTATTGAAGCTACCTGCCATGCACCCGATGCTGTAAAACAATTTATTTACGCAATTTCCCAGTTCTTGTTGTGCTATTTCTATCATCCTTAACTGTTGTGCTGTTATTACATTCCAACAGTATAGGTGCTACAGCGAAATTTATAGAGTACTGAAGCGTGGACAATGTTTTGCCGCTTATGAATGGTGCATGACTGATTCTTTTGATCCCATGAACGAGGAACATCAAAGAATTAAGGTTACACAGATGCATTAGAAGTCTTAAAACTGTCTTATGTTACTGATGCAGATAATAATTGTTTCTAATATTGTGAATGTAACTAAATCTTATGTTTGCAGGCAGAAATAGAAATTGGCGATGGCCTGCCAGACATTAGATTGACTGGACAATGCATTGAAGCACTAAAGAAAGCTGGTTTTGAGGTAAATAATGAATGCATCTTCCTCTACCCTGATCCTCCCGTATACCACATATTTTGGTTACCATGTCCTCATGTGTGATCGGCTTAAATGTGTGTATCTGAAGGTTTTATGGTCAGAGGATCTCGCTGTAAGCTCACCCTTACCATGGTACTTGCCTCTGGACAAAAGTCACTTCTCCCTCAGTGGCTTCCGTGTAACTGCTCTTGGGAGATTCTTTACCAGAAACATAGTAAATTAAGATTCTTCAGCTTCCATCTTATTCTTGTTCGGTGGTTGATGAACAAACTAATTCCTTTTGTATCAGTTGTATAAAGTTTGTATCAGTTCTGTTCGCTGATAATTTGCTTTCATGTATGGTGTATAGCTTAAAGCTCTAGAGTATGTTGGACTTGCTCCAAAGGGAAGCCAAAGGGTTCAAAATTTTCTTGAGAGAGCTGCAGAGGGATTGTTTGAAGCTGGAAGGTGAGCTTCTTTATCACGAATCTCAGTTATGGAGCTTCCATTTTCACTTTTGGAACCTCTAGTCAACTTGCAAAGTTTTGTTGGCCCTCCACATCCTGCTAATAATGACAATCAACTTATGTGTTCTTCAGGAGGGAGATCTTCACGCCAATGTTCTTCTTCTTGGCTCGTAAGCCACTCCCACAGAACCAGTGACCATAGTTTGCTTATGTTACTCTACAACAAAGGTGTGGTTGAAGTTATTTTCAGTTTGCTTATGTTACTCTACATTAAAGGTGTGGTTGAAGTTATTATCAGAGTTTGCTTATGTTACTCTACGTTAAAGGTGTGGTTGTAGTTTCTTTGAACCATCGGTGAATCTTTTAAGTGAAGAACTGCTTGTTGAATTTTACCTTCACGTTCCATCTTTTTATTAACCAGCCGATTTCACTAAATTTTAATTTAAAATAAGTTTCATTTTTAAATTAAAATTATAAAATATTTTAAATTTAAGTTCAATCTATAAATTCACATTTCTTAGACTTTTTAATAGTAACATAAAATTTAAATAATGAATTGAATCATTTATTTAAATTATATAATATTGTATGATTCATAACAAATTAAATTAAATAAAAATTATAAAACTTTAATTTTAATAATATTTTAATATAATAGTTATAATTATAATAGACAAAATTAGACATCTTTTTATTTTATATAACTTAAAATTTAGGTCTTAAATTTATTAGCCTCAATTCTTAAATTTAAAACTCAATTCTAAATTTTAATATCTAAGATTTTTAAATTCATCGTGCATTATATAAGTTTCGGCCGGTCCAGCAGAAATATTAAGCCTCTATTTGGTTGGGCTTATACCAGTAAGGTTTTTTCTGTAGATCTTTTCTTAAAAGAATTTTTGAATAAATCATTTGACTGTTTGATTGTCATTTAAAAAAGAATTTTTTAAAAAAGCTTCATATAGTATACTGTTTGGCAACATAAAAATAAAAAATATTTTTAATTTTAACTATATTTTGTTTTGTAATAAAATTATTTATGCATATAAATATTATTTAAAGTATATTAAACAATATACAAAGCATAATATAAAAATT
>JANIPM010000214.1:191688-208405 GCA_027478405.1 Erythroxylum cassinoides
GCGTCAGGGATAAATCCCCTCGGGCTATGCCCGGTCAGTACAGTATTCGAGCTCGAAGCTCTTTCAGTAACAGTAGCAACTTGGGACACATTCCATTATCTGATCATGCATTAACGTATGCAATGCGGAGCAGTGATTCAGTATTCAGTTTCAGTGATATGGCTATAAAGCCCAATATTCAGTCCAGTATCATCTAACAGTATAATTTAGTTCAGTAAAACATGCAGTTCCATCCAATACATGCCAGTAGTCATACAATTCACATTTACACGTAATTCACAGTAAGCATGTAAGCAACCAGAAATTTGAGGAACCATCTAGGTTACTCACCTGTAACTTCCGAGCTACTGCCTGGAAGTCCCGGCAATGTCCGTAGAGCGACGGTCCAACGGTGCCTCTATAACCATAAAATACAGTCTATTACTGATTGCTCAATTAAACAGTACAGTAATGCATATGCCTCAGTGAAAAGATATACAGTGCATGCTCACGATTTTCCGGTGCTAATTCCCAATTCCGGTACTTTTACCCCAATTCTATCACTCTGTTCATTTGATCACTAATAATTGATCCATTTCTATAATCTAGTCAATTTCCTCAATTCCAATCCTCTATAGCAATTTCCTATTTATCCGGGCAAAACCTCAATTGAAATTTCCAATTAAAACTCCAATAGTTTCAATTTGACATTTAGGTCACACTAAGTACCATAGTCGACCCAATTCTCTATAATTCAATACCAATTAAATCAATCCGAACTCCTATAATTATCCTCAATTATAGACCTCTTTTCCTAACTCATAATGAATCTGAAAACACCTCAATCGAAGGTCTACACTAAAAGTTATGCCCAATAAGCCAATCTCTCTCTCTCTCTCTCTCTCTCTCTCGCCGCGGCATCGCATCTCTTGCGGCGGCCCAGAAAAGCTCGCTCGCCGCGGCTTGAGCATTGCTCGCCGCGGCGAACGGCACGCCCTGGCACGCCGCGAGGCGAGCGTAGCACGCCGCGGCGTTGAGCTCAAATGATGCTCGCCGCGGCATCCACGCGTGCCCGCCGCGGCGGACGAATTAAAATTCGTCGCCGCCTGGTGCGCGCGCAGACCGCGGCGTGCGGCGAATTCCGCCTCCTTCTCCGACTAGTTCTCCGCCATTAACGCCATTAAAACCTCATTAAAGCCTTTCAACCACTCAATCCACTCTAATAAAAGCCATAAATTCATGTGATAACCACAATAACAACATTTAAAGCCATTAAAGCTTACCAAAATCGCCGATTGATCGCAAATCCTAAAACTTTCTCAACACCGTCGATCTCCTCCCTCAAGCCTCAAACCACTTCATCAATCACAGAAATCGGTTAGCCTATCACAATAGAAGGAGAACCATGAAGAAAGGTCAAGAAATCCTCACCTATGGAGGAATCGAAGATCACCGTCGAAAAGGGGGAAGGATGAAACGATGAAATACTTAGGTTCCTTTCCCCAAATTCTCAATCCCTAACTATTTATAGCCGTCAGTCTCCAAATCAGTCCAGGTTTCAGTCTCTAAATTTCAAGGACTCAACACATTAATTCCCTATCAGAAAAATTCTAATTTTTCCATTGTCATTAGACAGTTCTTTCAGTAATATACGGTCAATCAGTCAGTCACCCAAATC
Organism: Erythroxylum cassinoides; assembly: GCA_027478405.1. Taxonomy (NCBI): domain Eukaryota; kingdom Viridiplantae; phylum Streptophyta; class Magnoliopsida; order Malpighiales; family Erythroxylaceae; genus Erythroxylum; species Erythroxylum cassinoides. The sequence goes on from JANIPM010000214.1 coordinate 193,346, forward strand.
TTTTCGGTCCGGGTATGATCTCCCGAATTTGCCGAAAATCTCCTACAAGCCACTATAAATTACCAGTTACTCGGAAACAGTTCTAAATCAGTCATCTGAACTCAGTAACTCCCAATTTCTCAGTCAATTCCTATCCAATCGGTTTCAGTCAGTTCTCGGATCACAATCCAATCAATTCAGTCAGTTCAAATTTACGATTAATGCCGGATAATCATGAATGCATGAACCTATGAATATATGCATATGCAGTAGACCAGTTCCTCTATGATTAGAGGCCAGTAATATACTCAGTCAATGCATGCAGTGAAATCCTACCAGTCTATCTCAAAATTACCGTAATACCCTTACTGACAGTAACGGGATGTTACAATACTGCGTGAGGTGACAGCATCTCCAGACTATGGCTATCATTGGAGGTGTCGGCAGCTTTCTCTCACCCATCTCTGTTTTGCAGATGATTTGATGATTTTCAGTCGTGCAGATTCAGATTCTCTTGAGATCATCCGCCAGGCTTTGACATATTTTGAGAGAGTTTTTGGGTTGGCCATGAATTCGAATAAGAGCCGGGTTTTCTTTTTAGGGATTCCCGAGGTAGAGATTTCCTCTTTACAGAGTGTCATGGGGATTCAAATTGGCTCCCTCCCGATCCGTTACTTGGGTGTCCCGCTTATCACTACACGCCTGAGGCATGCAGATTGTCTTCCTTTGGTGGAGAGGATACTTTCTCGGATTTGACTGTGGACTTCGGCATCTCTCACTTACATGGTCGGCTACAGCTTATTAGATCTGTACTCTTCTCTATCCAGATCTATTATTCAGGTATGTTTCTACTGCCTGCTAGCATCACTCGCCGCATTGAGAGTATTCTATCCGCTTTTCTCTGGAGTGGTACTTCATTGTCCCACACTGGGGCTAAGGTGACATGGGAGTCAGTTTGTTTTCTGAGACAGGAGGGAGGACTTGGAGTTAAGAGGATTAGGGACTGGAATAGGGCGGCCAAGCTTAAATATGTATGGCGACTATTCACAGACCGATCCTCTACATGGACCACGTGGGTACATGCAGTGTTGCTGTGAGGTACATCTTTTTGGCATATTCGGGTCCCGTTGAGCTCTTCCTGGGTTTGGAGGAAGATTCTGTTGAGCCGAGAGTGGTGCAGAGGCCTTATTGTAGCTTGTATTGGTGATGGGCGAGATACTTCTCTTTGGTAGGATTATTGGTTACCAGATCAGGGTCCCCAATGTGACCGATTCTCCTTCCGTGAGCTATCTTCTACTGGGCTCTCTTGGGATGCTCGGGTGTCGGAGATTATTCGTGATGGGGAGTGGGCTTTTCCGGAGGGGAGTCATGAGCTACAACAGATTTGGGACTCAGTTCGCTTTCGACCGCAGCTTCAGTCTGATAGGTGGGTTTGGAGAGGTCACTCATCTGGAGTCTTCACTGTTGACTCAGCCTGGGACCTTCTCCGCTCCCGACATCCAGTAGACCCGATTCACCATTTATTGTGGTTTCCAAGACACATTCCTCGACACTCTTTCATCCTCTAGTTGGCATCACAGGAGCGACTTCGGACTATGGACAGGCTCCAGTTCTTTGGCATCCTGACATCCTCGACTTGTGTGCTTTGTGGTACTTCTGCGGAGACACATGATCACCTCTTCTTTCAGTGCCGATTCTCTGCCGCTGTTTGGGATTCCCTCTCGATGAAGACCCATACTTCTTGGCCTTCGACCTCTTGGGTTCCCCTTCTTCAGTGGGCTTGCACTCATCTCCGCCAGCGCAAGGATTACCGACACCTTCTTTCACGGTTAGTCCTCTCAGTCACTGTCTACTTCCTTTGGTATGAGAGGAATAACTGCATTTTTAGTAGACAACACCGATCTTCCCACGACATCATCGAGGACATCACTGAGCTTATCCGTTCCTGGCTTCTCGGCCTTGAGACTCGTCTTCAGATACCTGTTCTTCAGCGGCATATCTGGCAACTTTCTACCTAGTCATTTTGCTTTGTTTTGATTTGTTTTGAGAGCTGCCTATGGCTTATTTCATTTTGAGAGCCGCCTGTGGCTTATTTATTTTCTATTTTGAGAGCCTCCTGTGGCTATTGTGTTTACTTTGTACATAAACCCTCCTTTTAATTAATATATATGTTACTTTCTTCAAAAAAAAAAAGTTTAGGGTTTAGGGTTTAGGGTTTTAGAGTCTAGAGGGTTTAGGGAGGGAGGAGTTTTTTTAGAGAGAGAATTTTCTCTGAATTCTCTCTAGCACAATGACTCGTAAAAGTAGAACCAAATCTCCAGCAACCACTAAACACTCTATATCCACTGTCAGCGTCGTCGCACTGTCCACTATGGGCGGCGGCACCACCGCCAGACCGGTCACCGGAATCTGCTCCGATGACCATCTCCTACCCAAATCTACTTCATCTTCTTCGAAATCTCCTTCTCTGCACAACCATGCAACCTGTTTTGCCCAAAACACAACCACCAATCCTAGATCTAGAAACAAAAATATGGCCATCACCGCCGGACCGATCGCCGGAACCTACTCTGGTGACCTTCTGCCCCCCAAAACCACACCATCTTTCTCACAATCTCCTGCTCTATCCATCCCTACAACTTGTTTTGTCCAACCATCAACCTATCACCGAGGATCTGGGATCGAAAATCCACCTCATTTCATCACCGCCACTTCCTTTCCTCCTCTTTCCACCACCGCCCCTTCCCTTACTCACCTCAACCCACAAATCCGCACAAAACCCAACCCATCATCATCTTCTTACCCTGCTATGGCTATCGGAGGAGGCAAGGGCGTCACCGGCGACGCTCCACCAGCTTCGGATCTGCATTGCTCCATCTCTCCCACACTGTCGCCCTCCACGCGCGCCTCACTGGTGAATCCTGCTGCGTCGCCCGTCGTCCCTGCAAGGCCATCGGTCCCAGCGCCACCCACTGCCATCTAGGAGAGGTCACCGTCTGGACCACCTACGGCTGCCACCCCCATGAGAAAGGAGAAGACTACTTGTGGGATGAAGGAAGCCGTTGGGCTGAAGGAGACAACAAGTGGGCCTCCAGCCCATGTTCCTTCAAATGTTGCTCCTCTTGGGCCCCTAGCCCACTCAGCCCCCCCATTGCCAACCCATGCCAATTCTCAAGTGCTTCCTAATGGACTTCAAGCCTCTTCAGCTCATATTGGTGACCCAGGCCCAGACCAACTTGGAAGAGGTATTTTTCCTAACCCTCCTATTAATTCCTATGCTGCTATTGTGAATGGGAATAAGGCCTTAGGAAAATCTAGGCATCCTAATAAAAAATCTTCGAATTTTTCATGGGTTGATAAAGTCCGAGTATCCACTTTGAATGCTGGTTTTAGACTTTCGGGTAAACTCTGTGCTAAATCGTCTGGGCAAGTGGCGCTCCCAGATCAACCTATTTTCTGTAATCTCCACGAGTGGACCCGATGTCTAGTCGGGTTCTTCCCTGGGCATAATTTGCCTTTTACTGCTATGCAAGCCCTTGCGACGAGGGTTTGGAAGACCCTTGGCTTAGAGGCTGTTATTTCTACTGGTACTAGTTTTTTTATGTTCCGTTTCCAGTATGAGGAGGCTCTACAGTCGGTCCTCGAACAGGGTCCTTGGTTTTTCGGCGGTAAATTCATGGTTTTACAGCAGTGGCACCCCTGCTTTATCTTTGATAAATCCCGGGTGTCTCGAGTTCCGGTGTGGATTAGATTCCATGACCTACCCTTTCCTTTGTGGAATGAAGAATGCCTTGATATTTTGGCTAGTCAGATTAGGCGTCCCCTTAGCTGTGATCGTTACACTGCCGATAGGACCCGCCTCTCCTTTGCTCAAGTTTGTGTGGAGCTATCTGCTACTGATGAGCCGCTACATGAATTGGAGATTGATTGTTGTCTGAGTGACGAGGCGATTCATGTTCGAGTCGAGTATGAGTGGACAACCAAGCGGTGTTCCAAGTGTCATGTCTTTGGACACTCTTGTGCCCCTCCACCTGCTACTGCACCATTGATCTCTCCACCCGTAGCCGAGCTTCTAGCTGCCCCTACACCTCCCTCAGCTGCCCCTGTGACCAGGGAGGTGATCCCGGCCCCCGTGGCTTCCATGCCTGTAGCTGCTCCCCTGCTTTCGGCAGCGCCTTCGATTGTTGACCCCGGTTTGAGTCCTGCTCCTCCTATTGCTTCCCCAGTGGCTAGGGACATGATATAGACCCCTCTTCCGGATGGTTCGAGGTCCCCAACTGCTTCAGACACTGCGACTACTGGTCGAACTACCCCTCTTCCACGTCGACCTGAGCCCGCGCACTCTGCTTCCTCTGAATTGCGAGCTAGCTCGAGTCAGACACCTAGTCCCATGGTTTCTACAGAGATGAGGTCAACCCCTAGCAGGATGCCTTGTCTCCTCAGTATTGAGGCCTCCATTCCTAGTAGTGGCCAGGGCTCTCGTTTCCCTTGCCTCTTCGGAGATTTTTCGCTCGGTGACTCGCCCATTCCTATTCAGGGGTTGACAGGCGATGGTATGAGTGAGGGGACTTCCCCCTCTCCTTGATTTTTGCCGTTTTTTTTTATATTCCATTTCCTATGATAGGAAGTTGGAATATTAGGGGACTTAATGGTCCTGACACTCAGCGAGCAGTTAGAGATTGGATTCGACATCACGACCTTGGATTGGTTGGTCTCTTGGAGACCAAGGTAGTTTCTCCCTCCTTAGCAGGTGTAGTTTCGACTACTTGTCGTGGATGGGATTACTTGAGTAATGTGACGGATCAGGTAGCATGTCGCATTTTGGTATGTTGGGACCCCAGTTTATTTGAGTTACGGAGTTTGGTGTCTACTCTACAGGGCATTAGTTGTGAGGTGACTCATAGACGAGAGGGTTCTATTTTTGGCCTTACCTTGGTCTATGGCTCCACAGACCCGGGCACTAGACGAGAGCTTTGGGATTTCCTACGCGGTCAGGCTGGCCGGTTTCATTCTATGCCTTAGCTAGTTTTGGGTGATTTTAATGTCATCCTCAGTCATTCTGACAGAGTCGGCGGAGACATTGGGTGGTATAGCCATATGGATGAGTTTGGGGAGTGTTTACATGATTCTGAGTTGCTCCGACTTCCTTACCGGGTTCTGCGATATACTTGGCATAATGGTCGAGAGGGATCGGATTCCATTCTTTGACGGTTGGATTGGAGTTTTGGCAACTCCGCATAGCTTACTTCATGGCCTGGTTCCTTTACAGAGGTCTTGCCCCGAGATATTTCTGATCAAAGCTCCTTGGTTGTTTAGTTTGGTTCCTTACGATCTCGACCTCCACTCCTTTCAATTTTCTGAAATGTTGGGCTGACCATCCCCACTTTTTAGAACTTGTTAGGAGAGTTTGGGCTACACCAGTGAGAGGAGATCTGATGTTTTGCTTGACTCACCGGTTAGGTATGCTCAAGCGAGAGCTGAAGTCCTTCCACTTTCGGGACTACAACCATATTTCCAGCAGAGTTAGGGAGACGCGGACCCAGTGGGCCACCGCTCAGGCAGCTCTTGATGCTTCCCCGCACTCACCCGATCTAGGTATTGCAGAGCGTGACCTTGCTAGGCAGTACTGTTGGGCCCCAAATTTGTTTTCTTGATGTTATTAAGTATGAATTATGTTAGTAGTATGATTTATGACATAGTTTGATTTTATTGGATATATTAATGGAAAATTAGAATTATTTGAGTTTAGTGTGGAATAATGGTTATGAAAGAGTAAAAATGTGTAAGGGCAAAATAGGCAAGGCATTTGAGTTATGATGTTTAAGGCTAAGCAAAGGAGGGCATTTTAGTACTTGCTCTATCTTGTAGGTTTAAGAAATTAAAAGAAGAAAAGAAAAGAAGAAGAGGAGAGAGTCGTAAGAGAGGAAGAAGAGGAAGAAAAAGAGGAAGCTAGATTCAGGCATTTTTCGACGGATTTGAAGCTTTCCCGGGTATGTAAACGATGGTTCTTCTTATTTAGAATGCTTTAAACCCTAGATTTGCATGAAATGAGTAGGAAACGTTGGTTTAGGGTTTTTGGGGAAAACTTGGTAGAAATTCATGGGTTGTTGTGTTGTTGATGTTTTTGGTGTTAGAATGAGTTTAGAAAGGAAGTATATGACTTGATTCAAGGGTTAGATGTGTTGTAGTTGAGAAAGGGAAGGATTAAAGGTTGAGAATGTCGAAAATCTGGGTTCGGGAGTCGACCCTCCCGTCCGCACGTCGTGTCGTGCGTAAGGCTGCACGCTACGATGTGCTGAAGGCCGCACGTCGCGACGTGCCGAGCCGCACACCGCGACGTGCGAAAGAGGGCTGCACGCCGCGGCGTGCCAGGCCGCTCGTCGTGACGAGCGAGCCTCGTCGCGGCGAGGCCAGTTTTCCAGCAACAATGTTTTTAGTGTTTTGAGCATATCTTTTGCTACAGAAGTCCTTTTGAGGTGATTTTTGAGACGTTGTGAACTAGAGAAATAGGGCTACAAGTTTTGTGAAGTGATGAAGTTTTGAATCAGTTTCTAAGAATATGGAATTTTGGATGGAAGTTAAGAATGGAAATATTGTTTCAGCATGAATTATTAAATGGGATTTTGGTTATTTTTAGGAGATCAAGTGAGGCAAGAGGATCAAGAGGCTCAAGAGGAAACTCATTCCTAGGCAAGAACAAGCAAGGAAATCAGGTGGGTTCATGTTTATAATAGAGTAAATAAGTTACTCATTGTTTTGTTCAAATCAAGAAAGAGTTAATGCATTTAAATTGCATCATCACGATTGCATTATATACTATTATGAATGATTATAGGTTGTTGTATGATTTGCATTCATGAATTATGAAAAAGAATTCCAAAAAGGGGTTTTTCTCCTTTCAGGAATACATGTACATGAAATCATGTTTTACGAAATACATGACAAGCAAGTTTTCAAGCAAGTTTACAAGCAAGTGCCAGTTTGGCAAGCAAGTTTACAAGAACATGAATCATGCATATTTATGTGGGTTTGCGGTATCCCTCATGAATAGTCAAGTGCACATTGACTCACGAAAAGGCTTCTCCCGCCTGCCCGCTAGTGGCACAGGGTTTCTCACAAGGATTCCCTCACGAAACTACGTCTACACATCAACATTTCGATGGTATGTGTAGTACGTCATGAACCAGGGACAACCCAAACCATTATGTTATGTTATGTGTTTATGATTTGTTATTATGAATCATGCATCATGAATTGTTCAAGAATCAAGCATATTTCAAGATAATGACTCATGCATGTTCAATCGCTATGATTTCAACAAGTATCACGACAATGAGTTATTTTTGAATACTTTTACTTATTGTTATATTATAAATATGTTCCCACGAGCTTTATAGCTCACCCCCTCTAATTTCCCCCATTCAGGTGACGAGCAAGAGACCGAGTGAGTCACGAGTTACGGCAGCACTCCATTTTATCATGTTTATTTTTTAGCTTTAGTTACATTTCAAGTATTATTGGTTCAAGAGTATTTTGTATTTTTGGCTCTTGAACTCAAAGTTGTAATTTGGTTTGAGATATTCTTCAAGCTTTATGAAACTCATCTTTTGGATAATGACTTATGGATATGTTTGTTTTAAAGCATGAAAGTAAGTTTTGAGTATGTTCACGATGGGTCCATTGAACTTCCGATAGTCTCATTCCTCAATCGTTTAATTTACATGTTCCGCCTTGTTTGTTTAAATTACATGAAAGCAGGTTTCAAGTTTGTTTTCCAGTAGGCCCATTAATCTTCCGCGGGTCTTTGCCTTAAATGTAAAATTATCATGTTTCACCTCATGCATACAGTACCACGCTCTCATATTCGATGTTGGGCTCTGGCATCGGGGTCTAACAAGTACTATCGACTGATACAGGATGAGCAGTCCTTCTATCGACAGCGATCTAGGATCCAGTGGCTTGCTTTGGGTGACCAGAACACTAATTTTTTCTATAGTTCTTTGATCCATCGCCAGGTTAGGGTCAGGGTACATGGGTTGCTTGATGGGACTGGCACATTTATCACAGACCAGGGAGCTTTACGATAGATGGCGGCTGATTATTTTCAGGGTATCCTCTACTCTCCCCCCGTGCTTCCTCTAGCTGATGTCGCTCAGTTCTTCTCTCGTCGTATTCCTGAGGATATGGTACAGTCATTGGTGGGTCCAATTTTGGATGAGGAGATCCGTCATGCCTTATTCTCCATTCCGGAGGATAAGGCTCCAGGACCTGATGGTTATACCTCCTTCTTCTTTCTGAGGTGCTGGGATATTATCGGAGCAGATTTCAGAGAAGCGGTGCAGTATTTCTTCTCTACCTCGTCGTTACCTCACTTGGTGAATTCTACTAGGATTACCTTGGTTCCCAAGGTGGAGAGTCCGCAGACTTTGAGCGACTTTAGGCCGATTTCTTGTTGCAATGTCCTTTACAAGTGTATCTCAAAGGTCATTGCAAATTAGTTTAAAGTCATTTTACCATAGGTGATTGGGAGAGCTCAGATGGCGTTTGTCCCAGGGAGAGATTACAGATGCAATTTTTCTTACCCAGGAGTTTATGCACAATTATCACCTTGGTCGCTCACCACCACGGTGTGCTATCAAGGTTGATATTCGTAAGGCTTTTGATACGGTCAGCTGGGAGTTCATCTTACTAGGATTGAGGACCATCGGAGTTCCTGAGAGCGTGGTCAGATGGATTGAGGTATGCCTCCGCTCTGCACATTTCTCAGTAGCTCTTAACGGATCACTTCATGGTTAATTTGCTGCCACTTGGGGGGTGCGACAGGGGGACCCCCTTTCTCCCTTTTTGTTTGTACTGGCGATGGAGGGGCTTGATGAGATTTTGCGAGAGGCGACAGCATTGCCGGATTATGGCTATCATTGGAGATGTCGGCAGCTTTCCCTTACCCATCTATGTTTTGCGGATGATTTGATGATTTTTAGTCGTGTAGATTTTGATTCCCTGGAGATCATCCGCCAGGCTTTGACAGACTTTGAGAGGGTTTCCGGGTTGGTCATGAACTCGGATAAGAGTCGGGTCTTCTTTTCAAGGATCCCTGAGGCAAAGAGTTCCTCTTTACAGAGCGTCCTGGGGATTCAGATTGGCTCCTTCCTGATCCGTTACTTGGGTGTCTCACTTATCACTACACGCCTGAGGCATGCAAATTGTCTTCCTTTAGTGGAGAGGATACTTTCTCGGATTCGACTGTGGACTTCGGCCTCTCTCACTTACGCGGGTCGACTGCAGCTTATTAGATTTGTACTCTTCTCTATCCAGGTCTACTGGTTAGGTATGTTTCTATTGCCTACTAGCATCACCCGCCGCATTGATAGTATTCTATCCGCTTTTCTCTGGAGGGGTACTTCATTGTCCCACACTAGGGCTAGGGTGGCATGGGAGTTAGTTTGTTTTCCGAGACAAGAGGGAGGACTTGGAGTTAAGAGGATCAAGGACTGGAATAGGGCGGCCACGCTTAAGTATGTATGGCAACTATTCACAGGCCGCTCCTCTATATGGACCACGTGGGTACGTGCAGTGTTTCTGCGAGGTAGATCCTTTTGGCATATTCAGGTCTCGTTGAGCTCTTCCTGGGTTTGGTGGAAGATTCTGTTGAGTCGAGAGTGGTACAGAGGCCTTATTGTAGCTTGTATTGGTGATGGGCGAGATACTTCTCTTTGGCAGGATTATTGGTTACCAGATCAGGGCCCCCTATGTGACCGTTTCTCCTTTCGCGAGCTATCTTCTACTGGGCTCTCTTGGGATGCTCGGGTGTCGGAGATCATTCGTGATGGGGAGTGGGCTTTTCCGGAGGGGAGTCATGAGCTACAGCAGATTTGGGACTCAGTTCGCTTTCGACCGCAGCTTCAATCTGATAGCTGGGTTTGGAGAGGTCACTCATCTGGAGTCTTCTCTGTTGACTCAGCCTGGGACCTTCTACGATCCCGACGTCCAGTAGACCCGATTAACCATTTATTGTGGTTTCTAGGAAACATTCCTCGACACTCTTTCATCCTCTAGTTGGCATCACAGGAGTGACTTCGGACCATGGACAGGCTCCAGTTCTTTGGCGTCTTGACATCCTCGACTTGTGTGCTTTGTGGTAGTTCTGCGGAGACACAGATCACCTCTTCTTTCAGTGTCGATTCTCTGCCGCTGTTTGGGGTTCCCTCTCGACGAAGACCCACGCTTCTAGCCCTTCGACCTCTTAGGTTCCCCTTCTTCAGTGGGCTTTCGCTCATCTCCGCCGGCGCAAGGATTACCGACACCTTCTTTCACAGTTAGTCCTCTCAGCCACTGTCTACTTTCTTTGGTATGAGAGGAATAACCGCATCTTCAGTAGGCGACATCGGTCCCCCCGTGACATTATTGAGGACATCTTTGAGCTTATCCGTTCTTGGCTTCTCGACCTTGAGACTCGTCTTCGGATACCTGTTCTTCAGAGGCACATCTGGAGGCTTTCTACATAGCTTCTTTTGTTTTATTTTGTTAGTTTTGTTATATGTGCCATCTGTGGCTTTGTTCTTTCTGAGAGCCGCCTGTGGCTTTACTTTACTTACAGAGCCGTCTGTGGCTTATCTGTTTTCAGTTTTGAGAGCCGCCTGTGGCTATTTGTTTAGCTTTGTATATAGCTTTCTTGTATGAACCCTCCTTTTAATTAATATATATGTTACTTTCTAAAAAAAAGTTTAGGGTTTAGGGTTTAGGGTTTAGGGTTAGGGTTTAGGGTTTAGGTTTTAGGGTTTAGGGTTTAGGGTTTAGGGTTTAGGGTTTAGGAAAAAAGAGGGTTTAGGGGGGATTTTAGTGAGAGAATTTTCTCTGACTTCTCTCTACCATCATGGTTCGGAAGAGCAGGAAAAATTCTCCGACACCCACAAAACACCCACTGTCTCTTAGTGTTTTTTCTGCAGCCAATGCACCCACTGCTGCCTTGTACTCCACCATCGGTGGCGCCGCCGTCGAAACAGTCGCTGGAATCTCTTCCGGAGACATTCTTCCACCCGCAAACACTTCTTCCGCCATGAAATCTTCCGATCTACACAATCCACCACTTTGTTTTGCAATCGGATCTCATTCGTGTCCACAAATCATCCCCGAAACCTCTACCCATCACCCACCTGCCGCCTGCGTTTTCCATCCCCTTTCCTCCACACCACCGACTCGTTTAGCCTCCTCCTTTCCAGGTCTAACAAAACTCTCGCCGATTTCTACTCAAAACCTGACACCCAAGGCACAATCGGTGGCCGACGTTCCACCCACCGTCGACCTCTCCTCTCCCATCGATTTTTCCTCCTCTTTTCCTCCTCTCTACACCATCCCTTCCCTAGCCCATTTCTCACCGCACATCCATTGGCGCTGATGAAGGTCGACGTGGCGCCACCGGCGTTGGGTCGAGAGGCGCTTGATCTCGCTGTTCACCATCGACCTCATCGAAGTGGACAGCCCCAAAACCTATGGTCCTCACATTCCATCAACGCCCTCCTCTGGATCAGCCCCCAGCCACCATGAGCCGTCCTTCCAGGCACCGACGAACCCATCTCCGACGGTGGATGTGCAGCTCCCACCGTCGACGCCTTTCACCACCCATGGAGTAGCTGGATCATCGCAGACGAGTAGGAAGGGCGTGACTTCACCAACACATGGGCCCTCCCTTAATGGGCTGAGGGAGAACTACCAAGACCCATTAAACAAGAAAAATCCAATCCATCAAGCTTCAAGTAAGAATTGAAACAAGTTCTAGAAAAGAATGAAATAAGTAGATGCACACAAAGATAGAAGAAAAATTATGGCTCAAATATCCTTCCACAAGGGTATAATCTCTCTGAACAATCTCAAGTCTCAGAAACTTAAAATGCCATTTTGTTAACATGCTTCCATTCACTTTGTATTGAAAACGTTGAAAGTAAAATTTTGTCAAGTCCAATTATCATTAAAAGAATGGAAGATGTTTTCAAAAACTCAAGCATCATTTTGAAACTAGTAAAAGCCTTGAAACCAAAAGCCACAAAAGTCCAGTGCGAAATAAATTTGAAATGAGTGGAAAAATTAAGCACAAATCATTCATGCATAAGAATGGCGTCGCGACGTACAGAAACAGACGTCGAAACGTGCGGATGTCGCGACGTATCAAGTGTGACGTCGCGACGTATGCTCAAGCAGAAGAACGCTTCGCCGCGACGTATGGACACTCGTCGCGGCGAAGGAACGCAGAATGACAGAAAAAATAGCAGATACCCAAGTTTATCAGCAGAATGCACAAAGTGGCTCACAATTCATATTGTCCTCAACGAAACATAAGATCAACAGTCATGCAATGGCAAAAATAAATGGGGAAACAACTCCCCCACACTTGAAACACACATTGTCCTCAATGAAAATGTAAAGAAGCACAAGGCATAAAAGCTCATGAAGGGAAAGAAAAGAGAGATTGACCATTAACTGGAATAAGTCAAGTACAAAAGAAACAAAAGGACGAATGAACTAAATACAGAAATAAAAGACAACAAAAGAAAAGAAAAGAAATACAAGAAAAATACTAAAAGAAAAACAAAACTAAGCCGGAGGGTCATCAGCTGGCGGGTCCTGAGGAGCAGTCTGGGAAGTGCTAGGGCCAGCTGAAAGATCCCGGGGTGCAGGAGGAAGTGTAAACTGCAGGCGATCCGCAATAAGTGTGAACACCGAAAGGTAAAACTGGCGGTCGGCTGTCAGCTGGGCCTCGATGCGTTGCAAGTCTGCGCGAAGAAGGGCGACCTGAGAAGAGGAGGCGGGAGGGGAAGGTGGAGGAGGGGTAGGATCACGACGAGGAGGAGAAGGAGTGTGGGTGCGAGGTGGAGAAGGAACAGAAGTGGAAGGAAGAGGGGTAGAAGTGGCAGGAGGAGGGGAAGGAGAAGAAGGTGGGGAAGGGGCAGGTGGGGGCTGAAGGTGGCGAGGTGGACGGAGACGAACGTACCGGAAAGCAGGGGCAGGCTCGAAGGTAAGGTCGGTCGGATGTTCCGGGACCCGATAGGCCCGGAACATGTCAGTAATGAGGTGAGGAAATATGAGAGAATGGTTGGGGTTGGTGGAGAGGATGCATTGACGAAGGGCAGAGGTGATGGCAAGGGCGAGATCGACTGGCCGACCGACCATCAACAGATAAATGTAAAGAGCCTGCTCCTTGGGAACCATGGCTAGGTGGGTAGTAGGAAGGATGTTGTTGCAGATAAAATGAAGCCACGGACGGGCTTCAGAACGAAGGTCAGCGCGGCGGAGATAACGCTGAGCGCCCCGGGGTTGATACCATTCAATACCCTCAGGGCAGAGAGTATGAAGAACATCATCCCAAGGGTACTCATGTATGAGCTCCGCGTAGTGGCAACGGGGTGTGGGAGGAAGCTGATAATGCTCCCGAATGGAGATGGAAGTAAAGGCACGAGGAATGGAGACACCGCGAAATGCAATGCCATAAGAGCCTGAGTAGCGTGCACGGGTGTAGTACTGGCGAACGAAGGTGAGGTTCCCAGAGGTACGGGTATGAGCAAGGGTGATGAGGTGGAGTGTGAAGAGCTGGCAGACAAAGGGGTTAGTGGCGGGGGTCAAAGGAAACGGTTTTTCCTTTAGTATGGCCCGGGCGTCAGTTTTGGCAGCCAGGGCAGCATACTCCGGATCAGCCGAGGGAGAAGAGGGATGGGTAGGAGAGGGGTGGTGGTGTGAAGAATGAGAGGGCTGAGGAGAGGGTGAATGAGCGGAGGGAACGCCCACAGAAGGTGGAGAGGCAACGGGGTGAGGGGAACCGGAAGGATCGGAATGAAACTCGTCCAAAGAACGAGAGGAAGAGGGGTAAAAGTTAGAAGGGGTAGAGGGACGGTCAGCCTTGCTAGCATTTTTGGTGCGAGCCATAATCCTGCAAACAAAAAATAAACAAAACAGTAAAAATCAATAGAGATGTCAAGTGAAAATCAGCCACCTCGTCGCTACGTGTGGGCATACGCCGCGGCGAGGCAAAGTCTCTACCAAACTTCGTGACATACAGAAACAGACGTCGCGGCGAGGCAAGGTACTTCGTACGTCGCGACGAGGCAAGGCGCTCGTCGCGGCGTAAGGCGATTTTCAGACACATCACGGCGAACAATCGCTCGTCGCGGAAAACCCTAACTCATACCTACGAACAGGGAAGACGAAAATACAGAAAAAGGAAGACAATGGGAAACTTACTGGGGTCGGAAACGCAAGAAAGAGGACGACGAGGATGGTGGCTACGGCGAGGTTGCGGACACAGCAAATCGGAAGGAGCGAACAGCGAGAGTGAGAGCAACGCAGACGGCGGGAAAAGAAAAGAGGAAGAAATGAAGGAGAAAAAGAAGAAGAAGAAGAAGCGACGAAGGAGATTAGACGTCGCGACGTGTAAAGACGAAAAGGGCTCCGGATAAACGCACAGACCGCAGGACAAAAGGGGCAACAAGGGTATTTCACCCGATGGAACGTCGCGGCGAAGAAATGCGCCACGTCGCGACGTAAGCGCCAAAAGGAGCGAGATACGTCGCGACGTATGAATGAATAAAGAGGACACGTCGCGACGTATCCGAACGAACAGAAACAGAAACACAAACCTGACTTATTCCAGAACAATCAATCTCACATATATCAATCCTTCACCAATGTCATGCTTCTTCATAAATATGCAAAGCTCACAAAGTAAGTAATTTATTCAAACAACCAAACTGAAATCCTACCTAGCTACAGCTAATCTACTGAGTGGGTTTCTCCCCCACACTTAATCAAAATACTCATGCAACAAAAAGTTATCATCACTTCCAAGCAAGGTACATGAATAAAATGAGAGTGCAGGAAGAGAAACAACCTGGTCTCAAGGTGGATCCTGAAACCTGGGATGGTCATCCAGCTGAGATCCAAGCTTCATCCCAACAGCTTGGTTCTTGCGTAGCTCCATGCCTAATCCTCCACTCAAATGCTCGTCTGCAAAATCATCGGCAAGAAAATTCTCTCCAAGGAGATTGTCAGTAGACGATGTTAAAGTTTGTGCATAATCAAAACAGGCATCGTCAA
>JANIPM010000214.1:208505-220706 GCA_027478405.1 Erythroxylum cassinoides
TGTATATTATCTGTGTTTGCATGAGTTGGGTGGACCATCGATGATGGTTTCTCGCTGAGTTCGCAAACTCACCCAACGTTGCAATATTTTTCAGGACAGCGGTAGTAGGTTTCCTAGCTCCAGATTGTTAGAGTGTTCTCTGCCTCGTGGATTGTCAGCAAGAGAAGCTATGGCGCAGAGGTGGGTCAACTGGGATCTTTTGGGATGACTAATTAGGATGTATTTAGCTTCTTTTGAGCAGTATTTAGACAGTGTAATTGGATAAATTGTATAAGTATGGATTTGAGATATTGAAATGAAAAGTAAAATTGGTTTCAAATTTTAGTGATATTTATATTTGATGCCATATGGATTTTAGTTGGTTGCTCGGTAGTGCACCTTTGTCGTGGGTTATGTGTCGGAGCGACCTGCGGGTGTCCCGATGTGTACCCTACGGTAAGGGGGCACTACATTAAGGTTGCTCAAGAAGGGAAAAAGAAAGAGGAAGGGAAGAGGTTTCTTTAGAGCCAATAATATCATAAACTGGTCAAGATTTAAGGTAAGTTTGATTTTTTATACTTTAGATATATGGAAGGGTTTTGGTTCATGAAGTTTAGGAAATACATGGGCCTAAGCAATCTAGAGTTAATTTTAGTGAATGTGCTTTATTGGTTCTTAAATTGAATTCCTATTGAATGAAAATTTTGTCATTTATGAAGGAAATCAAGAAGGGGATCAAGAGAGGCAAGAGGAGTAAGAAGAAAGACACCCTTAAGGCAACTTATTTAAGTAAGGAATTAAAGGTGAGTTACATTTTTATAATTGAGTAATAAGCTATTAATTTTTTTCCAAATCAAGAAAGTTAAATGCTTTCAATTGTGATATAAATATGCATTTTGTTGCTCTTTGAATGCTTTGAAAAAGTGTTATGAGTTTAGTATGTGGATATTGTGTTGATGATTTATAAAAAGAATGTGAAGATGATTTTTGAAAAGATACTATGGTTATGAATTCACTTTTCAAAAATTTGCCATTTTGGGCAATATGCTTTCAAGATGTGAAATGCATGATTATGTGGGTTTATGGTGGTCCCCTAAGTTAAGTCAAGTACACTTTGATAAAAGGCTTCTCCTACCTACCCGCTAGTAGCATGGAACTCCTTAATGGACTCCCCTAAGTTCACAGCTACACAAGACTATTATGTAGAAATGTGTAGTACGTTATGTTTTTTTTATCCACCCAAACCATTCCGATATACTTATGTGTTTATGATTGGTGACAAGTTTGATGAATTCATTATTCTTAATGTTATGAATTGCTTGATAAGTTGTGAATTTGAGAAATATGTGTTGTATGGATCTCAATGAGAATTTTACCATGGAAATAAATAGGTTTAGAGTTTTAGGTTTTAGGGTTTAGGGTTTAGGGAGGATTTAGGGGAGGAGTTTTTTAGTGAGAGAAAATCCTCTCAACTCAATGCCTCGCAAATACCAGAAATCTTCACTGGCCACTGTTGACTGTCAGTCCACCACTTCGCCGATGACCACTCACACCACCCCACTGGCTTCGGATTCATCCGATCTACCTGCCCCTATCTAGGTTTTGGTCCAACAGTCCACGCACCAACCACCTTTAGCATCTTTCTCTACTAGATCTGCCGCCGGTGATGTCCATGGTGGTCCAAACGCAACGCCATGTACACCAAAATTCTCGAAATTGCCTGATCTACCCACCCCCACCGTTGGTTTTGTCCAAAACCCACCCAAAACCGGCAGATCTAAGTCCAAACGTGCTCCCACTGTTGGACTCCCTACCACCACCAGCGACCCTTCCTCCTTTCAACACCCACATTTTTTCTTAGCCCTAGCTTCCTTTTCAACTCTCCCAATAACACACAATCTAGATGGGCAAGAAATTACCGTTAATGGAAGCTCATCGCCGGTTTTTGCTGAGGAGATACAGGTGCGACACTCTACCCCCACACCGTCAGACCACCACTTTCCTGCGGAGGTTGCCGCCCAGTCTCCGATGACCCACCATCCCTCTCTTTGGACCACCATCGCAGGCACGGCTATGGTAGCTCCTCCACTGACAACTGCTAAGGTTGGAGAGGTGAATGGCCAACATCTTCGGGCAAAGGAGGGAAAGATGGAAGCATCACGTGGGCTCACTCTTGATAGGTTGTAGGAGAAGCCACCAGACCCCTCATTTCTTGGCCTAAAAAAGGAAGTTGCTGCACTTGGATAAGGAAAGCTCCCTTAAACTCAAGCTCCTCATGGGCTCCAAGCCCACTCAGCCCAAATTGGAGGACTAGTTTCACGTCCACTTAGAGGTAATTCATATAACCCTCCTATTAATTCCTATGTTGCTGCTGCGAATGTGAATAAGGCATTAGGAACATCTAAGCAGCCTAATAAAAAATCTTCAGATTTTTCGTGAGGAGACACTAGACCAACACCTTAGCAATATGGATTCAGTTTTGAGTATTCCTGTTAGCCCCCCGTTGGTCAGGGATATACTTTCAACTTGTTCCCCTGCGGATTTGGGATCTTCAGCTGCCCATATTGTTGCTACTAAGGAGCGGCTCACCCCACATCGGTCACCCAGTCCCTCAGAGTTAGGACCCCCTGTTTCTACTAAGCTACGGGCTAGTCCGACTCCCACACCTAGCCCCGCTTTGATTACAGATATGATGACTATTACTAGTTCGTTGCTTGACACTCTGAGTACGACTCGCACTCCTAACCCAGCCCCGATTCCAGAGACGAGGACCACTCCTAGTTCGATGCCCTGTGTTATGAGTTCTGAGGCCTCTATCCCTAGTAGTATTCACAAATCCCAGTTTGTTGGTACTTTTGGCGATTTGCCTTTTGAGGACTCATTAGGTCCTACTGTATTTCCCAGATTGACTAGGGATGGAGTTTGAGAGGGGGTAGCCCCTCTAATTGATTTCCGCAGTTTTATTCTCTATTCCATTTCCTATGATAGGAAGTTGGAATATTAGGGGCCTAAATGGCCCTAATACTCAGCTAGTGGTTCGGGATTGGATTCGATGTCATGATCTTGGCATGGTTGGTCTTTTGGAGACAAAGGTTATTTCTCCCAATTTGATGGATGTTGTTTCTGCTCTCCTCCCTCGATTCCTTCATCTGATGCTACTCGATTCTTTACTCAGTGTATCCCAACGGATTTGGTTCCGCCATTGGAGCGACCAGTTTCTGATGAGGAGATACGGATTGCTTTAGTCTCCATCTCGGAGGATAAGGCCCCAGGACTGGATGGATACACCTCTTTCTTTTATAAGAGGTGCTGGGATATTATCGAAGCAGACTTTCAAGTAGCAGTGCGGTATGTCTTTTCTACCTCGGCTATGCCTCGCTGGGTCAATTCTACTAGGATCACTTTGGTTCCCAAGGTGGAGAGTCCTTAAACACTGAGCGATTTTCGATCGATCTTTTGCTGCAATGTCCTTTATAAGTGTGTCTCTAAGGTCATTGTCAATCAGTTTAAAGTCATCCTGCTGGAGGTGATTGGGATAGCTCAGATGGCTTTTGTCCTAGGGCGACAGATTGCTGAGGCTATTTTTTTGACCCAGGAGCTAATGCACGATTATCACCTTGATCGCTCACCACCACGATGTGCTCTCAAGGTAGATATTCATAAGGCATTTGATACTGTCAGCTGGGAGTTTATATTGCTGGGATTACGGACCATTGGAGTTCTCGACACTATGATCAGATGGATTGAGGTATGTCTTAGATCTGCCCATTTCTTGGTAGCACTTAATGACTCTCTTCATGTGTATTTTCCTACCATGCGAGGGGTGAGACAAGGAGACCCCCTCTCTCCTTATCTATTTGTATCGACGATGGAGTGGTTAGATGAGATATTGAGAGAGGCGATAGCATCTCTAGCTTTTTTGCTACCATTAGCGGTGTGGACCGACTTCCCTCACTCATCTTTGTTTTGTGGATGATTTGATGATCTTTAGTCGAGCAGACTCAGCTTCACTTGGGATCATCCGGCAGGTTTTGACAGATTTTGAGAGGGTCTTAGGATTGGCCATGAGCTCGGATAAGAGCCAAGTCTTCTTCTCAGGGATCCCCAAGGAGGAGGTTTCCTCCTTACAGAGCATACTTGGGCTTCAGATTGGTTCCCTGCCGATCTGTTACTTGGGAGTCCCTCTTATCACTACACGCCTGAGGCATGCCGATTGTCTTCCTTTGGTGGAGAAGATTCTTTCCCGGATTCATCTGTTGACCTTAGCATCTCTCACCTACGCCAGTCAGCTGCAGCTTATTCGATCTGTGTTGTTCTCTATGCAGGTATACTGGTCAGGTATGCTCCTCCTGCCTGCTAGTATTACCCACCATATTGAGAGTATTCTGTCAACTTTCCTCTGGAGAGGTACTTCACTGTCCCACACTGGGGCTAAGGTGGCATGGGAGGCAGTTTGTCTTCCGAGATAGGAGGAAGGACTTGGAGTTAAGAGGGTCAGAGACTGGAATAGGGCTACCACGCTTAACTATGTGTGGCGACTATTCACCAACCACTCTTCTACATGGTCCATGTGGGTGCATGCAGTGTTGCTGCGAGGTAGATCTTTTTGGCATATCCAGGTTCCGTCGAGCTCTTCCTGGGTTTGATGGAAGATTTTATTAAGCTGAGAGTAGTGCCGAGGCCTTATAGTAGCTTGTATTGGTGATGGGTGAGATACTTCCCTTTGGCAGGATTATTGGTTACTGGATCTGGGACCTTTATGTGATCGATTCTCCTTCCATGATCTCTCCACCACTGGGCTCTCTTGGGATGCTAGGGTCTCGGAGATTATTCATGATGGGGAGTGGGTTTTTCTTGCGGGGAGCAGTGAGCTATAGCAGATCTGGGACTCAGTCCGCATTCATCCATAGGTTCAGCTTTCTGATAGTTGGGTTTAGAAAGGTCACCCGTCCGGAGTCTTCTCTGTTGACTCGGCCTGGAACCTTCTCCGAACTTGACATTCAGTGGACCCGATCTATCATTTATTGTGGTTCCTAGGGCACATTCCATGACACTCTTTCATCCTATTGTTGGCATCACAGGAGTGTCTTCGGACTATGGAGAGGTTCCAGTTTTTCAGTGTCTTGGCTTCTTCGACTTGTGTACTTTGTGGCTCTTCTATAGGGACACACGACCACCTCTTCTTCCATTACCGATTCTCTATCATAGTTTGGGGCTCTGTCTCGACGAAGGCCCAAACTGCTTGGCCCTCGATATCTTGGGCTCCTCTTCTTTAGTGGGCATCTACTCATCTCTGCCGGCGTAAGGATTATCGACACCTGCTCTCACGGTTAGTAATCTCAACCACTATCTATTTTCTTTGGTATGAGAGGAATAACCGCATCTTCAATAGGTGACACCGTTCCACCCACGAGATTATTGAGGACATCACTGATCTTATCCGTTCTTGACTTCTTGGCCTTGAGACTCGTTCAGATACTTGTCCTTCAGCAGCATATTTGGAGGCTTTCCACATAGTTGATTTGTTTTGTATTGAGAGCCGTCTATGGCTTTTTATTTTTTTTTAGAACCGCCTGTGGCTTTTATTTTGTTTTGAGGGCCGCCTGTGGCTTATTTCTTATATTTTGCGAGCCGCCTGTGGCTTTTGTTTTATTTTGAGTACTGCCTTTGGCTATTTGTTTTCCTCTGTATATAGTTCTCTTTCTTGTACGAACCTTCCTTTTATTAATATATCATGTTAGTGTTCACAACCCTTCCACCACCGCAGCCACCTCCGTCCAGACCACCACAGACGACGGTGCCACCACCGGACCAGTCACCAGACTCCTCTCCAGTGACCATCTTCCTTCAATAAACACATCATTCCACTCGAAATCTTCCGATCTACACACCCCACCACTTTGTTTTGCCATCGGATCACTTCCGATCACCCAAAAATCCACCAAAAATCCCCACCTTCCATCTTCTTCCCCCATTGCCTCTTCACCTGCAAATTTCACAGCCCACACCATCCTACACACGATGCTTACCCATCGGAGGAGGAGGTGCTCGCATTTGCGTCATCGGAGGTGTCGCCATCACCGCGGAATCTCGCCGGATCTCCTCGTCGGTGCTGCAGAAGGGGATGCTGCCTTCCCCATCCGACCACCTAGCACCATCGGACGCCCTCCTTGCTTCGTCAGACGCCCTCCTTGCTTCATCAGAGACACCATGCCCACCAGATCTAGTGTTCTCATCGATGACTCTTGCTTCACCGGATGTCCTCGCGCGACCTCCTCATCTGGCGCTTCCACCACCGAAGATCACCTCGTTAGCAACAACTAGGTCTTCGACATTGCCTAGGGTGGAGGCTCCCCCCCCAGCCACCAACTCCAGCTCACCGGCGTTCCATCACTGATGGCAAGGTAGCAGCATGTCCGGCCATGGGAGACGACAGTCACCCCTTTGTAGGACAGAAAGGGAGCAAGAGGACTTTTGGCTTCACCTACATGTGGGCCTCCTCTTGATGGGCTTAAGGAAGGGTCCGTACACCAAGACCCGTCAGCCATTGATGGGCTGAAGGGGTAGCCCACAACTCTAGGCCCAGCAGCACCTGGAGGAGATACTGGGTCGAAGCCCACAGTGCACCTTCAACAGATTAGCCCAACAGCCTATAGTGGAGGTAATTACTAAACTGACCTTTTGAGAAATTATTTAAATGCCCCTACTGTTAGCTTGCATGCTCAAACTAGGAAAAACACAGGGAAAAAATCCTCTGACTTCTCCTGGGCTGAGAAAGTCAGTTTCATGGATCCCAATATTGGATTTCGTTTCCCAATTATGGCTAAAAAGCCATTGGTGGACATGCTTGATATACCAGATGATCATGTTGATGTTAGTTTGCACCAGTGGACTCGTTGTTTGGTATGATTTTTTCCAGGGCATAACATGCCCTTTCTTGTCATGCGAACGCTTACTACACGAGCTTGGTAGACCCTAGGCCTTAAGGATGTCATCTCCACGGGCACGGGGTTCTTTTTCTTTCGTTTCTAGTCTGAGGCAGCAACACAAACTATCCTCGAGTAGGGCCCATGGATTTTTGGCAGAAAAGCCATCATTCTTCAATAGTGGCACCTGCATTTTGAGTATGATAAATCCCAAGTGTCCCGTGTACCTGTTTGAGTTTGATTATATGGGCTACCATTCCCTCTCTGGAATGAGCGCAGTCTCGGCCTCATCGGCCAACAGATTGGGCAGCCTCTTCTTTGCGACCGACACACCTACGCTCGCACCTGTCTCTCTTTTGCTAGGCTCTGTGTGGAGTTTTCTGCCGACTCAGAGCTGATCTGCGAGATTACCATTTTCTACAAATTGAGTGCTGAGCCGATTCGCATTTGGACACCTAAGTGTTGCTCCACGTGTCATGTTTTTGGACACTCATGTGCCCCTCCACCTGCTACGGCATCTTCAGTCCCCCACCCCGCACCCGAGCTTCCAGTTGCCCCTACATCACCTGCAGCTCCCCCGGTGACTAGGGAGGTGATACAGGCCCCTGTGGCTCCCCATTCTGTAGCTAAGCCCCTGATTTCGGTAGCACCTCAGGTTGTTGACCCAGTCCCGTGTACAGCTTCTCCTATAGCTTCCCTCGTGGACCGAGATCTGATACAGACCCCTATTCAAGATGGTTCGGGGTCCTTCGCTGCTTCAGACACTGTGACTACGATTTGGATTACTCCACCTCCATGTGGACTGAAGACTGTGCACTTTGCTTCTCCTGAGTTGAGAGTTAGCCCGAGTCAGACGCCTAGTCCAGCGGCTTCTTCAAAGATGCGGTGCACCCCTAGCAAGATGTCCTGCCTTCTCAGTTCGAAGGCCTCTATTCCTAGTAGTAGCCATGGGTCTCGATTTAGTGGCATCTTCGGAGATTTTTCTCCTGGTGACTCGCCCATTCCTATTTAGGGGTTGCCAACTGATAGAGTGAGTGAGGGGACCACCCCTCTCCTTGATTTCTGCTTATTTTTTATTATATTCCATTTCCTATGATAGGAAGTTGGAATATTAGGGGCCTTAATTGTTCCCATACTCAGCGAGCGGTTAGTAATTGGATTCGACATCATGATCTTGGATTGGTTGGTCTCTTGGAGACCAAGGTAGTTTCTCCCTCCTTAGAGGGTGTAGTTTCGGCTACTTGTCGCGAATGAGATTATCTGAGTAATGTGACGGATCAGGTAGCATGTTGCGTTTTGGTATGTTGGGACCCCAGTTTGTTTGAGTTACGAAGTTCGGTGTCTACTCTTCAGGTCATTAGTTGTGAGGTGACTCGACGATGAGAGGGTTCCGTTTTTGGTCTTACAGCAGTCTATGGCTCCACGGACCCGAGCATTAGACGTGAGCTTTGGGATTTTCTCCACGATCAGGTTGACTGATTTCTTTGTATGTCTTGGTTGGTGTTGGGTGATTTTAATGCCATTATGAGTCATTCAGATAGAGTCGGCGGAGATATCAGGTGGTATCAACATATGGATGAGTTTGTGGAGTGCTTCTATGATGCTAAGTTGCTCCGACTTCCTTTCCAGGGTTTGCATTATACTTGGCATAATAGTCGGAAGGGCTCGGATTCCATTCTTAGGCGGTTGGATTGGAGTTTTGGCAACTCCGCATGGTTCACCTCCTAGCCTAGTACTTTTACAAAGGTCCTGCCGCGTGATATCTCTGAGCACAGCTCTTTAGTGGTTTAGTTTGTTCACTTTCAGGATTATAACCATATTTCCAGCAGAGTTAGGGAGGCACGAACCCAGTGGGCCTCCGCTCAGGCAGCTCTTGATACTTCCCCGCTCTCGCTAGATCTAGGTATTGTTGAGCGTGACCTTGCTAGATAGTACTACTAATTGATACAGGATGAGGAGTCCTTTTACAGACAGCGATCTATGATTCAATGGCTTGTTCTGGAGGACCAGAACACTAGATTTTTCTACAGGTATCAAAAGTACCAGTCCCATCAAGAACATGGGTTGCTTGATGGGACTGGTACTTTTATCACAGATCAGGGAGCCCTGGGACAGATGGTGGTGGATTATTTTAAGGGTATTCTCTGCTCTCCCCTAGCTTCCTTCAGCTGATGCTGCTCATTTCTTCACTCACCGCGTTCCTAAGGATATGATTCCTCCATTAGAGAGCCTAGTTTTGAATGAGGAGATACAGACTGCATTATTCTCCATCCTGGAGGATAAGGCTCCAGGACCTGATGGTTACACCTCTTTCTTCTATAATAGGTGATGGAATATCATAGGAGCAGACTTTCGAGCAGCAGTGCGGTATTTCTTTACTACCTTGGCTATGCCTCGCTGTGTCAATTCTACTAGGATTACCTTGGTTCCTAAGGTGGAGAGTCCGCAAACACTGAGCGACTTTCGACCGATCTCTTGCTGCAATGTCCTTTATAAGTGTATCTCAAAGGTTATTGCAAATCAGTTTAAAGTTATTCTACCAGAGGTGATTAGGAGATAGATGGCTTTTGTCCCAAGGAGGCAGATTGTCAACGCTATTTTTCTGACTCAGGAGTCGATGTATGACTATCACCTTGTTTGCTCCCCACCACGATGTGCTCTCAAGGTTGATATTCATAAGGCTTTTGATACGGTCAGTTGGTAGTTTATTTTACTTGGATTGAGGACCATCGGAGTTCCCAATAACATGATTAGATGGATTGAGGTATGTCTCAGATCTGCCTATTTCTCGGTAGCACTTAATGGATCCCTTCATGGTTATTTTGCTGCCACATGAGGGGTACGATAGGGGGACCCCCTTTCTCCTTATCTGTTTGTACTAGCGATGGAGGAGTTAGATGGGATACTGCGAGAGGCGACAACATCTCCGGGTTATAGCTATCATTGGTGGTGCATGCAGATTTCCCTCACTCATCTCTATTTTGCAGATGATTTGATGATTTTCAGTCGTGCAGATTCAGCTTCTCTTGCAATCATCCGATAGGTTCTGAAAGTTTTTGAGAGGGTTTCTGGGTTGGCCATGAACTCAGATAAGAGTCGAATGTTCTTTTCAGGGATCCCCGAGATGGAGGTTTCCTCTTTACAGAGCAGTCTTGGGATTCAGATTGGTTCCCTCCCGATCTGTTACTTGGGTGTCCCTCTTATCACTACACGGTTAAGACATGCAGATTGTCTTCCATACAGGTCTACTGATCTGGTATGTTTATTCTTCTTGCTAGCATCACCCGTTGCATTGAGAGTATTCTGTCAGCTTTTCTCTGGAGGGGTACTTCATTGTCACACATTGAGGCTAAGGTGGCATAGGAGTCAGTCTGTCGTCTGAGGCAGCAGAGTGGACTTGAAGTTAAGACGGTCAGAGACTGGAATAGGGTTGTATATGTGGCGACTATTCACAGACAGATCTTCTACCTGGACCATGTGGGTACATGCAGTGTTACTGTGGGGTCATTCCTTTTGGCATATCCGAGTCCCGTTGAGCTCCTCTTGGGTTTGGTGGAAGATTCTATTGAGCCGAGAGTGGTGCCAAGGCCTTATCGTAGCTTGTATTGGAGATGGGAGAGACACTTCGCTTTGGCAAGATTATTGATTACCAGACTAGGGCCCTTTACGCGACCGATTCTCCTTCCATGACCTCTCTACTACTAGGCTCTCTTGGGATGCTAGGGTCTCAGAGATCATTCATGATGGGGAGTGGGTCTTTTCGAAGGGGAGCAGTGAGCTATAACAGATCTGGGACTTAGTCCACATTCGACCACAGATTCAGCTTTCCAATAGTTGGGTTTGGAAAGGTCACTCGTCAGGAGTCTTCTCTGTCGACTCTGCCTGGAACCTTCTCCGAACCCGACATTCAGTGGATCCAATTCACCATTTACTGTAGTTCCCAGGGCACATTCCATGAAACTCTTTCATCCTCTGATTGGCATCATAAGCACGTCTTTGGACCATGGATAGGCTCTAGTTTTTTGGCGTCCTGACCTCTTCGACTTGTGTGCTTTGTGGTTCTTCTACGGAGACACACGATCACCTCTTCTTCCAGTTTCGATTCTCTGCTGCTGTTCGGGGTTCCCTCTCGACGAAGACCCACATTGCTTGGCTTTCGACCTCTTGGGTGCCACTTCTTCAATGGGCTTGCACTCATCTCTGTCGGCGCAATGATTACTGATACCTCCTTTTATGGTTAGTCCTCTCAACTACGGTCTACTTTCTTTAGTATGAGAGGAATAACCGCATCTTCAGTAGGCGACACCGATCCACCCATGACATTATTGAGGACATCACTGAGCTTATCCACTCCTGGCTTCTCGGCCTTGAGACTTGTCTTCAGATACCAGCTCTTCAGCGGCATATCTGGTGGCTTTCTACATAGTTGATTTGCTTTACTTTGTATCACGAGCTGCCTGTGGCTTTGATTTATTTGGAGAGCCGCTTGTGGCTTGTTTTACATTTCGAGAGCCGTCTGTGGCTTATTTGTTCTGCTTGAGAGCTGCCTATGGCTTTTTGTTTTTACTTTGTACATAGCTTCTCTCTTGTATGAACCCTCCTTTTAATTAATATATGTGTTACCTCCTTCAAAAACAAGTTTAGGGTTTTGGGTTTTGGGTTTCGAGTTTTGAGTTTTGGGTTTCGAGTTTTGGGTTTCAGATTCTAGTTTTCGATTTCTGGTTTCTGGTTTTCAAATATTGGTTTTCGGGGTTTGGTTTCTGATTTTCGATTTCTGGTTTCTAGGCTTTGGCTTTTGGTTTTCGAGTCGCGCGTGTGTACCCCGCGCTTATATATTTCATGTGCTTCGAGCGGCGCGCATGCTTTTTTATGTCACCTTCTTAAAGAAAAAAGTTCTGGGTTTTTTTATATATATGTCACCTTCTTCAAGAAAAAAGTTCTGGGTTTTTATTTTATATATATGTCACCTTCTTCAAGAAAAAAGTTCCAGGTTTATTTTTATCTATATGTCACCTTCTTTGGGAAAAAAGTTTCAGGTTTTTTTATATATGTCACCTTCTTCGAGAAAAAAGTTCCGGGTTTTTTTTAAATGTTTTTCAAGTTTTGGGGTTTTGAATTTTGGAGTTTCGAGATTTGGGGTTTCAAGTTTTGGGGTTTCCAGATTTGTGATTATGGTTTTAGGATTTAGGGTTTCAGGTTTAGGGTTTTAGGGTTTAGGGTTTCCAGTGCAGTGTTTAGGGTTTAGGGTTTAGGAATTAGGGTTTAGGGTTTAGGGTTTAGGGTTTAGGATTAGGGT
>JANIPM010000216.1:49621-64170 GCA_027478405.1 Erythroxylum cassinoides
GCTAGAAATAAGAAGTTATGAGTTTTGAAAGATATTAGTTGCAAGTGGTTTTGAAGTTGGATGAAGATTTGAAGTTTTGGAAAATTGCATGTCTGTTAAACGGACATGAATGTCCGTTAAACGGACAGCCTCGAGTGCGAAAACACCCCTTAGCCTGCCCATGTCTGTTAAACGGACACATATGTCCGTTTAACGGACATTTAAGGATCAATTGGGCCACTTTCACCCGAATGTGTCCGTTTAACGGACAACTACGGGAAAGATGGTGATTTTTGACAAAGTTAGAGGCTGAATCTCATTTTGTGGTCTTCATGAAGTTGTAGATCTAGATTTCTTCTTTCTAATGGTCTAAGAACGAACTCATTTCGACATCTAGATCAAAAGTTATGGTGGTTGCGCCAAAAGAGGTTCAATTTGATTTTGGGTATGAACATAGTTTACTCTTTTGTGCATAACTCCCTCTTACGACCTCCAATTGAGGTGAGGCTTGAACCATTAGTTTCCCAAGACATATATCTTCATCTCCATAAAAATTGGTACCATTTGGAGTTGAATTGAAGAAGTTTGCATTAAAGTAAGTGAATGGTCGGTTAAGAGAGCATGTTTCAGGTATGAACTCTTTAAGGTTTTTGGAGTGTATCTTGAGTTATATAACTCCGATTAAGGTGATTCTTGCCTCTATACAAACGTGAGGTTTTAAGCTATATTTGATATGAACAAGTCAATATGTAATTGTGATGTTTAAGTAGTGTGCGCTCGTCACGAATGTGGAGTTACAGTTAAGAACCCAGCAAGGTTACAAGCACAAGACTTCAGGACTACGAAAGTTGGGCTCCGGGAGCGGGGTCCGACATCTTTAGTATCACAGCAAGAGTAAGAGGGTTAAGTTATAAGCAGTTGGAGTCCGGCCTCCGGATCGGGTTCCGACAAAGAGCATGCCCTAGGATCACCCACTGACCCTTGGTAAGTGATGTTAGATAATATTCGGTTTCTGTTAAATTAATGAGAAAAAATCATTATCGAGGTCTATCACTTTCATTGGTCCAGACAGATTCCACATGATTTTTAGTCTATTCTTTAGCATGCGATATCCAATTCTTCTCCCAAGCAATTTGACTACTATTGCTTTCTCCCAAATCTTGTCTAAACAATTTTTAAAAGTCGCAGAAAATTCAATCACATTCCTATAGGCTCCTTTTACCATGGTAATATCACCTTCTTCTACCTCCATTGAGGTCTCTTCTGGCCATGCTAACTCATCTTCATCTTGCACCAAATATTGTCTTGTTACTACGACACTGTAACTTTGTTACTGGCGAGTGGGAGAAGGGTTCTCTTCCCTATCACATATTCTCACCTTTTTGGCTATATGTCCATCATTTACTAAGTATGTTGAATCTCCTTTCGTAACTTTAGAGCGTTTCGAGCTGTCCATGCTCTCTTTTTTTAATCAACATAAATGTATCTAATTAGTCAATCTTTTTTTAACGTGCAATAGGCATATCTTTATATTGACAAAGGTCAAAATGGTAATTTTTCTTTCAATTTTTACACTAACTTTAGTTAGATCTTAAGTAACGTTTAAAATAAACCTTAACGTTTTCAAAATAGCCTTTGACTAAATGGGACTACTCACGAAGTTGGGCCTCCGTCAATTAAATATTGACATGGCTTTTCTTTTTTTTGCGTTCATGGATTTTATTAATTTTATTAAATGTGTACGATGCTAGATCCTTGGATTGGGATAATGTGTAGTGGAGTTCCCCAACCGTAATCAACTGTCTTGAACCCCAATCTTCCCCAATCTGACACAAACAACATGGTGTAGTTAAGAGGTGGTGCAAATGGATAGTCGCCACTTATCGAATGCTCACCATTCAAGTACTTCTTGAATTCTACTGACAGTCCTACTTTTGCTTGTTTTATGAGTTTTATGGAAGAAACAATTGTCGTAGAATCCTTCAGCCAATGGAGGGTCTGAGAGTTGATGGCAGTTTGCAAAGAAAATGAGCTTGACTTCTGTGTTTTGGTTGGAATATATTGAGACTATTAGGTGTTTCCAAAGCATTGCTATTGTAACTTCGAACGCAGAACTAGTTTGGGTTGTTTAGTTAGGAAACTCTTTCTTGAGCTGGTTAATTTGATCCAAGGAAATGTCTACATTGGCATGCTCTAGCTTGCAGTTGGGGATCGGTGGGTGTTGGGATATTATTGCTTTACTGCTGTCCTTTAAAAAAAAGAACTTGACAAAGATTTGTTAATTTTGTAGGTACGTAAATGCAGAAAAGTAAAGTAGACCAAATTTACTTGGTTCGATAGTTTAAAACTATTTACGTCCAAGGTTCCCACTAATGTGGTTTTTCACTAGTATACTAAAAAAGAAGAGAAACAGTATAGAGATTGAGTGTTTAGCAACACTTGCAAAGAGTCCTTCCAAACTCTCCTCGTACCCACAGGTGTGTACTCTAGCACTCTCTAAAATTTTCTCACTCTATTTTTGCACTCTCAAAAACTGAATACAATGAAAATAGAGAAATAAAGTTTCTGTATTGTGTTTTTTCTCTGATGCTTGAACTGTGTTGTTTTATAGCTGAAGAAGATGATGGATTTTGGATGTAGCTTGCTTGCATTAGACAGTGACCATGTGCCTCCCACGTGAGTCACTTATTCCCCTCCTTCCGTCTGTATTTCATATAGATTGAAGCTACGTTTTTGTCTTCTAAGCGTGTAAAATGATTGTGTTTGATAAGTGTAGTTTCCAATGTATATAAACGATTATGTATTGAGAGGATTCTGACTTGTACAGTGAACGACTGCATTTTGAGTTGATGCTTCAGACATGATTTTTGTCTTTTGTTCTCATGTGTTAATCACTTGGGCTTTAGTTCTTGTCTTCAGCTAATAGAACCATCGAGAATATTTTCCCCCTTCTCTCTCTGAAGCTCTTCAGACACCAACACACACTCGCCTTCTGTCTTCAAATTTTCTTGTTTTATGTCAAATCTAAGTGAAGTTTGGTGGAGTATTAGTGATTTCCATCACACTTTCTCTCCTACTCCATCAATCTTTGCTCAAATGAAAAAAATCATAAAGTGATTTGAAAAAACCTGAACTAATTTATGCCACTTCAGTGAGACCTGACGAATTTGTCTTCAGAATCAAGGGGCTTTTGTAATATGTAAGTAGTCCCTACAAAATTAAATTTCTTTGTGTTAGTATTTTAGTTTCGAAGCCTGAAGGATTTTGCTCACCTTTGATTTTCTCCATATTGAAGATCCCCTTGGCGATTTGGTCTCTGACAAAATGCAATCGCACATCTATGTGCTTGGATCATTCATGGAGGATTGCATCCTGACTAAGGTACCACGCACTCTGACTATCCGTGTATAATAATGGTGTTGTGATGTCTGTGTTGATTTCCTTTAATATTCATGATAGCTATGTTAGCTCCTTTACTCCTTTTGTGATAGCATAATACTCTGGCTCTGTAGTTGATAAACTCACTACTGATTGTTGTTGTGATTTCCAACTTACTGTGTTTGCTAATAGTGTAAATACATATGTTGAGATTGACTTCCTTGTGTCCTTATCTGCCGCATAATCTGCATCCATATAACCATATAGAGACAAGTAATTGCATTTGATTAGTTCTGTTTTAAAGAAGCACAATCCATAGTCCATTGTTACAGATATGTATCTGAGAACATTCTTGAGCCCTTGTCAGTGTTCTCAACCTAGATTGGCCATGAATTTACTTAGGATACTAATAGCATAGGCTAGATTAGGCCTTGTGCATAGCATAAGGTACATTAGACTTCTAACACCTACATCATAGGGATAATAAGCCATAGCCCTCTGTTCATCCTCAGTCTTAGGACACTTGTCAGAAATCATCTATAGATGTGATCCTAAGGGTACTGAAGTAGGCTTAACTTGTTCCATATTGAATTGAGCTAGGATCTTTCTTATGTAATTCCTTTGAACAAGCCAAAGCCTTCCCTCCTATGTCTGATTATTTGCATTCCTAGAAGCTTCTAAGCTTCTCCTAGGTCTTTCATTTCAAAGTGAATGCATAATTCGGACTTCACTTCTTGAATTCTATTCAAGTCCTTCCCTGTGAAGATTAGGTCATCTACATAGACCAACATAAAAACTACTTTAGTCATTCCTAGATCTTTAAAGTATAGGCAGCAACCATATGAACTTCTGATGAAGTTCATACAAGTAGCAACCTCATGGAACCTCATGTTCCATTGTCTAGATACTTGTTTGAGCCCATATAAGAATTTTTGTAATAAGCAGACATAACGTAGCTTATTTTTATCCTCAAATCCGACTGGTTGCTTGATGTAAATTGTCTCCTCTATCTTTCTATATAAGAAAGTTGTCTTGACATCCATTTGATGGATTTCTCAGTCATATAGAGTTGCTAAAACTAGTATAAGCCTAATTGTTTTGAATTTGATTACTGGAGAGAATATCTCCTTGTAGTCTATTCCTTCCTTTTGTCTAAATCCCTTAGTTACAAGCCTATCCTTGTAAATCCTTGGTTCTTGTAGCACCCCGCTCCTGCAAGACACATACCCAATATCCTGCATGATATCCGAGTTCGTTCCCCGCGAGGTGGCGTGCTAGAACACTCAATCAGTCAAAACTTGGTATAATTTCTTTTTGAACAACAACATATGCCGAAATCAACATTCACATAGGACCCACTTTCATTCATAAACATTTTCAATCAATACAATACAATCAATAAATTTTCAATAACCAATTGGGGCCCATTATAAAGGTAAAACACTTATAAACATGATATCATTACACTTCAAAATCATTTACTAATATTTCCAATTTGGAAAGTTGTTACAGAATAGAATTATTTACATACACATGATACAATCATTACGGAAAACACAATTTGATATAAAAATAAGAAATAAGAATGCAGACTCGAACTGATCCCGACCCCTATCCTGTACTCATATGCTGTAGGTATACTCCCGTTTTCCTAACGAGATATTCTTCTGATCCTGAAAAATATTTGCAAATTTTGGGTGAGTTTTGCGAACTTAATGAGTGACCATCATCGATGGCTCACCTAGTCACATAACACATAATTCACATTCACGTCAGTTCATATTTCACATTCAATGCAATTTAATCATTCATATTATGCATATGCAGTACACTTGAGACCCACTTTTCATTGACTACTTTGTTGTGACCGAGTGCCTAAACTGTCCCATATAGGGCTCATTGATAACTGTCCCATATAGGGATCATTGATAACTATCCCATATAGGGCTCATTAAACGATGAGCCTGAGGCTCTGAATCACTTTCTAAGCTCGAGACTCTTTTCACACTTTGAGCTTTAAGCTCTGATCAGTAGCTACTCTAGTCACAACTGCCATTATGTTTCATGCATTCATGACATAGAATGCATCATTAACATTTGTATATTCCCATTCACTCGCATTCACATATCATCGGACCTTAGTCTGACATTCAATATTAAAGTTAAGAATCATATCTTCACTTACATGCAAATGTTCATTCGAAACACATTTATCATCAAATTATGTACACTTAGTTCATCTCATTCACATACAAGCAACACTTCAATATCAACCAAGCATCACAATCATCGGACCTCCTGTTCGGAAACCAACACAATCAATCACATTTATAACATCATCCAATAATTAATTAATACAAAATTCAAATAAAACAAACAATGAAATGAGACCATTTAGGTCTACTCACAGTACGTTCCAAATTAGCACTAGCTTCAATGATCTGGAAATATTTGAATGCAAACGTTTATCCTGCACATCAAAATTATACAATACACACAAGCACACACATATTAATTTTTGCACAATTATAAGCATTCATTTATGCACACGTGTGTATATGGAATATATACAATGCATGTTCATAACAATCCCAGGTATCTTTCCATTATTCTCATCACATTATCAGTCTTTCTCATGTCAAAACTCATCTAATTATAATTTATACTTAGGTTTATACCTCACTAAAACTATTTAAATCTTTATTCCTTTCTCATTGACTCACTTAAGATTTTTCCAAGTCACACTTTCGGGTCTACTATTCACATTCAATTACAAAGCGAAACTGATGTAATTTGGTCATACTCACTTCTAGAAATGTGTTTCTCTATGTCTTATGTTTCTATTGACACTAAAATCAATCAATTTGGTTAGTATTGTAAAGGTTACACTCTAAATATTTTCGGACTGCTTTTATTCTAAGACAGTACCCTATGCTCAACTTTCACCCAAAAATTAAAATTCTTTGAATCCAATTTAGAATTTAATTTATTTAGATAATTTGTAGCTCTATGTCTCTAATTTACTCCAAATCAAGAATCAGTCTATTTGGATAACTATAGAAAAAGATATTCCCAAAATATTGAAACATGTTCAGTGTAGGGAAAAGTTCGTCGCGACGAACTCCTCTAGAGAGAAATTCTCGCATAAAATTCACAAGTTTGCCGCAGCGAACTTTACCTGAAAAAATCCTCACTTAATCCTTCAAGTTCGCTACTACAAATTTCCAAAAGTTTGCCACAGTGAACTTCCACAAACACAAACCCAGTTTTTTTTCAACTTCAGTTCAGATTTTTCCCAATCACAACTTATACTAATATCAGCTTTCCTACTTTGTTTACTCCTCATTCTCAACTCCATTTCAACTCAATATCATTCACAAACAATTCCTAATAAATATTTGACCATTAACCAAAAACAGAACATATATGTTTACCCATTCGGAAACAATTTTTTTGCACTCATCATTCTAGCTTCAATTCATCATTCTAGCTTCATTTAGCCATACCCATGATATTTAAAGCATAACTTACTTTATTAACTCCAAAGCTCCTTCAAATCACAGTGAAACCCTAGCTCCTCCAACATACACGATCATCAACATTTAAGGGTGAAAGAGGCTAGGTTTTTTCTCAACATAAAGAAGATGACAAAGTGAAGGATGATACAAAACTCAATGTTGATGGGTGGTTTATGAGAGCATCGTGATTCGTTAGTGAAGAAGAAGAATGGAGAAGACAAGCTACAAAGGAGAGAAGAAGAAAACCCAAAAAAAAACTCCAATGGCTTTTTAAGAGAGAAACATCAAGAGGGAGCAAATAAAAAGGGGCTTTCAAAGTTTTAGTTGACTTAAGACATTGTTTGGCAAGTGACATATGTCACTTGTAACATGTCCAATTCTTATAACCTAAATCCAATTTCTATTCTAAATGGCTCCCAATTTTCACTAGCACTCGTGAATAAATCCTAAAGTCACTTATCGAAATTTCCTTTACCTTTTTACAATAATTTCTAATACCAGTCATCAATCGTTTTGCCAATTAGCAGTTTTCCTAGTTCAAAAATATCCCAATTTTTTAGAAATTTTTCGTAAAATTCTCCAAAAATTCTAAATCAACAAATATACCCTCCAAATAAATTTTCAATACAATCTAACCACAATTCTCAATAAAATCACATCTATAGATCAATTATACCCGAATACTGTCAATTAATGCATGTAATTTTGATGTGTGTAAAATTTACTATTCACATGCATGTGCATATCATGGAATGCATGAGCATGAAATGTGTTTCCTAATTTCTCCGTAATCTTCCACATTTACAATTTTAGTCTTAAGATGGGTAATGGGATATTACAGTTTTGCTTCTATTAATCCTTCTTTTAATTTGAACAACCATTTGTCCTCAATTATTTTGGCTTTTGGAGGTCTAGGGACTAAAGTCCAAATCATATTCTTCATCACTGAAGAATATTCCTTCTCACAAGCTTCTTTCCACTGTCTTGCATCTTTGCTTCTTATGGCTTCTTCATAAGTTTCTGGAGCCTTATTTTCTACAGTTTCAGCCATGAAGCATGCAAATTCAACCAAGTCTAGTTCAGTGTACCTCCTATTAGGAATTCTCAGTCTTGGTTGCCTGTCTCTTGTGAGTTGATAGTCTTGTAAGCTTTCTTGTACATCATCCGAAGTTGGGTGTGGGGTTTCTTCTTCACCCACACCTTCAGCCTCTTCTCTCCTTTCTTCATACTGTGTAGTACTTTTTGTAGATTCCACATTTTTAGATTGTGTAGTGCCACCTTCTTCAGGATCTGGTGGTACATAAAAAGGGGCTAATTGGTTCAGTGACGTTAAATTCTCTTGAATTTCTCTTAGGAGGTTAGAATTTGAGGAATTCTTATTCAACGGAGGAAATTCATCTTCCTTGAAGATGACATCTCTGCTTATGATTGTTTTATAGCCTCTTTTTTGGAGTAGTAAGATCTTATATCCCTTAACACCTTCTGGATAACCTAGGAAAACTCCCTTGATTGCTCTAGGTTCTAATTTTCCTTCTTTTTGATGTGCATAATCTGCACGTCAGAAAGTCCTAAGGTGGTTTAATTTAGGTTTCTTACTATTCCAAATTTCTTGTGGAGTCTTGTAATCATTAGCGGAGGTTGGGAGCCTATTAATTAGATAGGTTGTTGTCCTAATTGCTTCTCCTTATAAAGAATGTGAGCAACCTAAAGAGAGAAGCATGCACTATTAAGTCTCTCAGCAACTCGATTCTGCTGAGGTGTAGATCTTATAGTTTTATGCCTTAGGATTCCTTTAGTTTTGCAATACTCATCAAACTCTTTATTGCAGTATTCTAGTCCATTGTCAGTCCTTAGGTGTTTTAACTTCATCCCAGTATGATTTTCCATAAAAGTATGCCATTTTATGAAATTCTCTAGTGCTTCATCCTTTCTCTTCATAGGATATACCCAACACTTTCTTGACATGTCATCAATTATGGACATAAAATATAAATTTCCTCCTGCTGTGGGCACTTGAGCCGGCCCCCACATATCACTATAAGCATACTCCATTATCTCTGTGGCTCTTTGACCTCCCTTTTGAAAGCCTGATTTGCGGTGCTTTCCTAGAACACAAGATTCACATAAATCCAACTTTTGTAAATTTTGTTCAGGGGTTAGACTTTGCTTAGAGAGATGGAACAAGCTTTTGTCCCCTGCATGACGCAACCTTGCATGCCATTGCTTGGTTGGTTCATGTTCCATTTTCTGAAATTTGATTTGTTTTTGTTGAGCCTATAACATAGCCCACCCCTTTCCACTCCTTTAATGATGACTCTACCATCCCATAGGATTTCTTTGAGTCCATCTTTGATCTGATCTGAAAGCCTTGCTTACCAAACAAGCTTTTAGAAATCAGATTCCTCCTTATTACAAGCACAAATCTTACATTTGTAAGGATCCTTCTCTTTCCATCAAACATGTTGATGGAAACACTTCCAATGTCCTCTATCCTTTGCTGCCCAGAATCTACTATTTTAACCTTGACAGTGATTGGTTCAAATGTAGTGAACTAGTCCCTATGAGGAGTGACATGCCTTGTACACCTAAATCAAAAATTCACTCTCTACTAACATCTTCACTATCCTCAGTGATAGCTAGAATTTCATCTCCACTTGAATCTTCTGGCTTTTCCACATGAAACTCCACTTTCTGCAACCTTATCCCTCTTCTTTCAACAATCCCTTACAAAATGTCCCTCCTTATCATAGTAAAAGCATTTTTTCCTTTTCCCTTTTTCTTCTTTTCTTCACCTTCCTTGGTGTGTTTTTCTTTCCCACTTCCCTTCTGCCATTTTCCTTTCTTGCTATTTTTCTTATAAGACTTCTTTTCTTGATTGTTCTCTACAAATATCACTTTTGCCTCTTTCTTAAAAGGATTAATTATTCCATTAGAGAGTCTAACACTCTCTTTACAGTAAATGATTCCCTACTAACATGCTTAATTACCTTCTTGAATACATTGAATTCAGAAGGTAATGCCTTTAGAATCACTACAGCTTGATGCTCCTCAGATATTTTCTCATCTGTAGCTTCTAAATCTTGAACTAGCTTAAAGAAATAGTCTAAGTTATCATCTAAGGAGACAGAGGTGTTCATCTTGTAGTTAGTAAGATTGTGAAGAACTGTCATCTTGTTAGGAAGACACTTCTTGGCATACAATTCATCAAGTTTAGTCCAAAGTTTCTGCGCAGTGTTACAATTCTGTACCTTTCTTATCACTATTGATGATAAGTGTAGCATTAACTTGCAATATATAAGTCTTTACATTTTGAGCTTCTTTACTGGATCGATCTCTAGATCATACTGATCTTCTATAGCTCCATAACAGTCATATGATTCAAGAAGAGCATGCATCTGGAATTTCCAGACGGTAAAGTCTTCTTTACTAGTAAAAAATCCATTTCTTTTCCTACCATGGTTACTAACTATTTTTGATGATTTTTTATGCTTGAAGTTTCCAAGAAATGCCCCAGGAAGTTTCTGATGCTCTGATACCGCTTCCGTTGGGATATTACTGCTTTACTGTTGTCTTTTAAACAAAAGAACTTGACAAATATTTGTTAATTTTTCAGGTATGTAAATGCAGAAAAGTAAAGAAGACCAAATGTACTTGGTTTGATAGTTTAAAACTATCTACATTCAAGGTTCCCACTAATATGGTTTTTCACTAGTATACTGAAGAAGAAGAGAAACAGTACAGAGATTGACTATTTAGCAACACTTGTAAAGAGTCCTTCCAAACTCTTCTAGTACCCACAGGTGTGTACTTTAGCACTCTTTGAAATTTTCTCACTCTACTTTTGCACTCTTAAAAACTGAATACAATGAAAATAGAGAAATGAAGTTTTTGTATTGTGTTTTTTCTCTGATGCTTGAACTGTGTTGTTTTATAGCTGAAGAAGATGATGGCTTTTGGATGTAGCTTGTTTGAATTAGACAGTGACCATGTGCCTCCCATGTGAGTCACTTATTCCCCTCCTTCTGTCTATGTGTGTTTTTGTCTTCTAAGCGTGTAAAACGAATGTGTTTGATTAGTGTAGCTTCTGATGTATATAAACGATTGTGTATTGAGAGGATTCTGACTTGTATAGTGAACGACTGCGTTTTTAGTTAATCCTTCAGACATGATTTTTGTCTTTTGTTCTCACATGTTAATCACTTAGGTTTTAGTTCTTGTCTTCAACTGATAAAACCATTGAAAATATTTTCCCCCTTCTCTCTTCGAAGCTCTTCAGACACCAACACACACTCACATTCTGTCTTCAATTTTTTTTTGTTTTCTGTTGAATCTGAGTGAAGTTTGCTAGAGTATTAGTGATTTCCATCAGTGGGGTTGGCAATATAGGCAAAGTCATGATATTAGATTTCTGGAGAGGGGAATAAATGAAGTCTCGACACTAAACCGGTGAAATGTTAAGATATTCATGAAAGATAAAACTCATTTACATGCATTTCACAAATATTATATATATAGGCAGAACCATAACCAAAACAAATAATACCTCCAGTCATTGCATCCCGAAAAAACTTTATCCACTGATTAAATTCCACTGCTAAAATGAAGTGTTTTTAAATCTTCTAACCTTTCAGACTCTCAAGTTAATGGTGTAAACTTTTCTTTAAAACGAAAGCAAAAGGTTAGGGACCCAAAAACAACCCACAACTATCCATATATTGCTTTGCCCATTACAAAGAGAACAAACAACATCAGACCATCACAACGTTTCGGAAACGTTGCAATGGTTGTGAATCATATAGACTGCGAGAGTATTCCAACACTCCCACTTGGTCCATATAATTTAACATTGACTTTATGGAGAAACAAAATATATGAATCATGACGATAAGTCCTCTTTTAACAAGTAATATCTTCCATGTATTACAGTATATTACGTCTCTACAAATAGTCCTTCAAATTAATGAATAAATCATGTGTTTATTCTAGGTTCAAACTTAACGAAGATTCTCAATATAACAAAATGAATATCTATAGGTGCACAAACCATATGAAAAGCATCACATTGAATAAGAGTTTTATGGAAAAATAATATACATTCAATGACATTATTTTATAGAACCTAGTCCTATTTGTACTATATGATCCTTAAACTGCTTAGGGGACATGCCTTTAATCAAATGATCCACAATCATTAACCCAGTGCTAATATGCTCAATGACCACTTTCTTTTCCTTAAGGCATTCTATTATGGCTAAACGCTTAATATCAATGTGCTTATTTCGACTTCCACTCTTGTTGTTTTTAGCCATAAAATCGTCGCAGAGTTGTCATAGTATAACTTTAAGGGCTTAGAAATAGAGTTCATAACTTTAAGCCCAAATATAAAACTCTTCAGTCATACACCATGCGAGGTGGCCTCAAAACACAATACGAATTTAGCTTCCATAGTAGAAGTAGCAGTCAAGGTTTGTTTGACACTTCTCCAATATACTACTCCACCAGCTAACGTGAATATATAACATGAGGTTGATTTTCTTAAATCAATGTAGCCAGCAAAGTCCGAATCGGAGTACCCAACTATTTCTAGATTTTTAGTCCGTCTATACATAAGCATGTAATCCTTCGTTCCTTAAAGATATCTCATCACTTTCTTTTCATCCTTCCAGTGATCAATACCTGCATTACTGTAATATCTTCCTAACATTCCAACTACGAATGCAATATCTGGTCTTGTACAGACTTAGCATACATTAAGCTTCCAACAACTGAAGCATATGGAATGTTCTTCATGTGTTCCCGTTTGAACTCATTTTTTAGGAATTGACTTAAATTGAATCTATCAACCTTCACTATAGGTTCTACACTCAATGTACAATCTTTTAAGAAATCTCTCTAAATTTTTGTTGATATAGGTCTCTTGAAACAATCCCAAAATGCCTTGAGATGTTTCTCTATAGATCTTAATGCCAATAACATAAGATACCTTACTCATATCTTTCATATCAAAATTCTTTAAGAGAAATTGTTTCATCTTATATAGTAAACCCTTATCATTAGTTGCATGTAAAATATCATCCACTATTGTATAAGATAACAAATCTTGCTCACACTAATCTTTTGGTATATACACTAAACCAGAGGTTCTCTTTAAAACCAAATGAAGTGATGACTTTATGAAATTTTAAATACCATTGACAAGATGCTTGTTTTAGGCCATATATGGATTTATTGAGCTTGCAGATCAAATGCTCACCAACACTATAGGAGAATCCTTATGGCTATTTCAAATAAACCTATTCCTCTAGTTTACCATTTAGGAACGTTGTTTTTACATCTATTTGATGTAACTCAAAGTCAAAATGGGCTACTAATGTCATAATTACTCGAAGAGAATCTTTCTTTGATATAAGAGAAAACATCTCTGTGTAATCAATTCCTTCTTTTTGAGTAAATCCTTTAGCAATAAGTCTTGCTTTATATTGCTCAATGTTGCCTTGTGCATCTTTCTTTGTTTTAAAGACCTATTTACACCCAATGGGTTTTACACCATTAGACAATGCAACAAGATCCCAGACTCGATTACTTGCCATAGAACTCATCTCATCTTTCATGACATTGTACCATAAGTCTGGTTCTTTAGAACTTATGGCTGGCAAAAATGTTTCATGATCATGTTTGGCTTTGATGTTAAAGTATGATTCTTGTAGATACACAATATAATCACTAGAGATACCTTATCACCTTACTCTAGTAGATCTCCTTAATGTTGTTTCAACAGTCTCCTTAAGAGCATGTTGTTCAACTGGTTGATCAATAATTTCTTGTTATTCCATATCAATAACTTGATTTATTAAATTAGTATCAATTGCTTCTGGAATTTTAGCAATTGGTTGTCTATCACCTATTGATGCTTGAGTGGTGTGAATGACAATCAATCTATCACTTGAGCCAGAGCGATGAACTTTTTGATGTTCCTTTTCTGAAATAACATCTCAAAATCGATCACTCCCACTGATTAAGTCATTCTCAAGAAATTTTACATTCCTTGATTCCACAATCTTAGTGTTTTGAGATGGACAATAGAATCTATACTCCTTGTATTTTTTTGCATATCCAATGAAGTGACCACTCATGGTTCGCAGATCTAACTTCTTTTTTTTTATTATAAATTCTCACTTCAGACGGGCGTCTCCAAATGCATATATTTTGCAAACTTGGTTTTCCTTTAAATAACTCAAAAGGTGTTCTTGAGACAGCCTGAGTTAAAACTCGGTTTAATATATACATAGTTGTCTTTAATGCTTCAGTCCACAAGAAATCGGGGAATTTTAAATTACTCGACATACTTCTCACCATGTCCATTAATGTTCAGTTTCTTCTTTCTATCACATCATTCTGGTCCGGAGAACCAGGCATAGTGTATTGGGCAACAATCTCATGTTCTTGAAGAAACTTAGCAAATGAACCAAATGCTTACCCATTCTCTATGTATCTACTATAATACTCTCCACCTCAATCCATTGTTTAGAATTTTGTATTGTACCGGCCGGTACGTACCGTTCTGGTCGAAAATTGGTACGGCACGGGTGTAGGTGGTACCGGTGAAAAATAATAGTCGGTACCAGCCAATTTCGGTTGTACCGGTCGGTATTCAAAATACCAGTCAAATACCGA